>JAWPHD010013562.1:0-67297 GCA_037043455.1 Cyrtodaria siliqua | reverse complement strand
ACACATGTCTCATTTTGAAACTTACTGTATGTTCTTTCAGAAAATCATACCCTATAAACTTTCCCCTGGTGGGGAGGGTTTCTCCTACTAGCTCACAGCCTGTAAATTCTTACAGGTATCGCTATGTTGCCCCCACTCCCGCCCGCCTTCTCCCCCACCCTCTACCCCCACCCAATCCATCCACCCCACCCACTCGAAACTCATTTTTTTTTACATAATTCTGTGTTGTTTTGGTCAATTCTTACAGATATAGCTATGTTGCCCCACAACCCCAACCCCCAACCCCACCACCCCTCCCCTCACTCGAACTCTTTTTTTTTTTTTTTTTTACTCATTTCTGTGTTGTTTTGTCCATTCTTACACATGTAGCTATGTTGCGCCGCCTCCACACACACTCACCCCCCCCCCACCCCCACCCCCACCCCCACCCCTCCCCCACACTCGAAACTTTTTTATTTTTATTTTACATATTTATGTGTTGTTTTGGTCAATTTTTACACATATAGCTATGTATATATCCCACAACCATCCCACCACCCCATCATCACCACCACCCGATTTTTTGAAAAAAAAGATTTGCATGTCTGTGTTGTTTTGTTTTATCAAATCTACACCTATATCGATGATGCGCCTCCGCCCGAGAGCTTTCTTGAACAAATATCTATAGTTTAATGTTAAATGTATGTCACGCAGTCTTTTTCGGCCAGCCATATGGGTTCAATTGTCAATTTTAAAATAAAGTAGTAATCAATTAATTCCTTCGCTATGTGTCTTACATTGATGCCCCCCCACCCCCCCGACCACCACCCCCACTCCCACCTCCCCCCCCCCCCCCCCCCCACAGTATATCAATGAATTCCTTCGCTATGTGTCTTACATTGATGCCCTCACCCCGACCACCACCACCACCACCACCACCACCAGTTATGCGGAGAATGCAGTACATGTTACCTGTTACCCTTTCACGTCCGTCTGTACGTCTGTGTCGTCATTTATATTTATATCTTCGTTCCTGAAGGGAGGCATATATTAATTGCACCATCCGTCTAAGGATGTTTGAATCCTTGGTCCGTCTGAAACAATAATACAACAACAATCGGATCTCCGACGTTACATTGAATGTACGAAAATGAATTTCATGAAATTTCACATAAACAACTGTCACCAAGCCAGATAACAAAAGGTATTAAATTAAAAAATAATAATAATATCAAAACCGAGATTAAATCATGTAAATGGGAAATAAATTAGCTGTGAACCCCTTACAAAGGGAAATTGTCTGGATGAATATCAATTATTCTTTTGCATCTAGGAAATCTAAACAATTTCTATGACCATGTTTACATAACACTTATGTAATAGAACATGGTCTCATCGAGTGGGTGATTTGAGAAGTGGTTTATTACGTCTCTGATTTAAACTTCGAGATGGGTGTAGCCCATCGATGTGTTTAAACCAACCAACGAGATGAGACCTTACTTTATTAGTTTTGTATCATGTCCACTTCAGCTGTCTGCCATATTCTAACTTAAAATAACTGGTAGTTAGAGTACACCATTGACAGTCGTTATTTTCAATTCAACTATTTACACCTATGCAAATACAAAAGGAATTTCAGAGACCATGTTACACCGTTACATGCATTTATCTAATGGGTTATGTTATATGTTATATACATGTATGCAAAAGGGAATGGTAAACATTTTCCACTGATTTTAGCTCTACAGTTCGAAGATTATGTGTGTAGTTCTAAAGTTTATAGTCCCTCCGCCAACATACTAAATGAGCCTTAGGGCTCACCGAAATGGGTACAATAGAGTCTGGACTTAGAAGATCAGCAGAACTTTTGAAATGACGGTCGTCCGCCCGTCCGTTCGTCCGTTTTTGCCTGGATCACTTGATGTTAAAGTATATCACGTGATTTTTTAAACAATGTGATTGACGTCAACGTGACGTAGCGTCCTTAGTTTCAACTTGTCAGCTGAACGTGAAAGTTTGTTTTCACAATCTTTAAACAAATAAGGACTCCAAGAACTATAAAAGCAGTCCTGTCGAGTCCGGCGGACAGTATCTAACTGATAATTTATTTTACAACAAAGTCACATTTTCGTCACACATGCAAAGTAAACAATCTGAATCTTTCGTTCTTCAAGCTTAAATTTGAAAATCAAATGGGTGGGGTAACATAGCTGCGAGAATATGCGATCATTTAAATGCCTGCTTTAACAACCTCATTTCAATTGAGTAAACATTAAATACAACACGCCATAAATTAAACTGCTAAATATAAACGACTGTAGAAGTCCGCCATTATGTTAACCTGCTTGTTTTATAGGCGCCCCGTGTGGTTGCCGGGGGCTCCGTTTGGTCACGGGGCAAAGAATGGGGTCACTGCAGATCCCTTTGGAGGGGTAGGCAGAGGGGTAGAATCCCACCAACAAATTCATGTTCTTTTTATCATTTTTTGTTCATGTTCATTAAAGGTCTTCGTCATGATCCCTACATTGTTTTAGGTGCCATCTCGCTCACATCAAAAGAGCAGTGGCAGAAAAACAATAAACGTGGCTCCAGCGTTAATGGAGTTTCTACGATAGAATTTGCAGCAACTCTGCAGTTCGGGGTGAGAAGGTTCTAGGCCCATTTTCCATATTTTATCTCGATGTACATGGAGGATGAGCCTGGCATGTTCATGCCTGTTAGGCGCCATATAACCTTTCATGTGTTGGTGCGCCTTAAAACCCAATTCAATTCGATTGTTTTATAGGCGTAGCCATTTTCACAGTTTATAGATATCCCGCCACCTTACTTCCTTTACATGTACTTGACGTGAAGTGACGCGTCTGCATTATGTAAACAATATTGAGTGAAAGCCCAATTCATCTATATCTTTTTATAGAACGTAGATCAGAGGCTTGGCCACGATCGTGGTTGGAATGCACTTTATTTAGCCGTAATTTACTGCATGTATGAGTGAAGCGGTACATGCGCAGTGAAGCAGTCTAGCCATAAATAAAACACACCAAAGTCAATGATATCACGCCGATCTAATTAGTTTTAGCGCTCATGGGGTGGCGATTTGACCGTCATTCGTTACCTTGTGGACTTTATTAATCGGATTATTTATCAGCTTGCAGTAGTGCCATATTCTGCTTTGTGAACACCCTAACATTTTCATTTTGTATTTGATATTTTCCAAACTTGAGTAGATTGTTCATATTATTAAAAAGCTCAGATAAGTTCAAAAACCAGTTAGATCATAATATAAAGTAAAACCCGTCATGGCCCAACATCCATATTGGGTCTTTTGAACACTTTAACATCGTTTTGAAAACCAGATAAATCAGATTAGTAACAGCATATTATTTTGTTAGCACTCTAGCTCCTTCGTTTTTCATGTTCATTTTTTATCTGCCTTTCCATCGTTGCGGGTTCGAATCCCATTGGGAGCTCAACTTTTAAGAAAGTGTCGATTCTTACGGATGGGGTTATCTGCCTCTACCACAAAAAGAAATCGACCGTCATACATAGCTTAAAATTTGCTAAAATGACGTAAAACATCATTCAAACAAACACATCATTTTTCATCTAACTTTGACCAGTCTTTCGCAGATTGTTATTATCATTAAAAGCGTGGAAAAGTTCGAAAACATCGGAGTAGAAACAGCAGAGTTGTTGCCCTTGAATTATTTAAAAATGCTATATTTTGCTTCATTAGCACTGTAGCACCAACTGTGTCTCAGTGATAACTTCTAAAGGGATTTTGATAAACTATACAAAAATGTTTAGCAGGCCCCGGGTTCAATCCTCCGTGGTGCCACTGAGTTCCGTCGGTGTGTTCTTGGGCAAGACACTTTTCCTTAGCCTCGTCCGTCGGATGGGGACGTAAACCGGGCGGTCCCGTGTATCGGTCTATCCTCCGAGCACGTTAAAGAACCATAGGAATCTATTCGATAATAAGAGTAGGGCAGGTTCCCGGATTCCTATGTATCCTTCCCCTCTCTCTGGGGCGGCTCTAAATAACCTGTACTGTGTTGATGAGCCGTTAAACAACATTCAATTAGCACGATAAAGAGGTTTGTAGTGCGCAAGAATCGGGACCGTACCTCAAAGTTCAAGGTCATACTTCGAGGTCAATGTCATATGCGTCACAGAGATTTTAATAAAGCAACAAAGACATATTCAGTATAATGAGAATTTGTTTCGCGCATGTTTCGCGCTTTATTCAGCGGATTTTCAGTCGCACTCCAAATATCTGGATTTGTTTAAGTGTACAATCTCCGGATTTTCCATTAAAACAAAAGGTTCATGGTTTAACAGCTATACTTTCACAAATGATCAGCTATTTCCGGAATACATAGATCCGTACAAATCGATAAACCCCGTCCACCATTGTCCAAGCTCAATTTTAGCCACACACATTACCATGTGTATATGTTTGTTTGTGGGACAGCATGTACTTTATGTAACGGGATAAATACCTCATGTGATTATAATTGGTCAACTGGCATGGTCAGAGATATGTTTGATTGACAGAGATTGATTGATTGAATTGGATTTTATAGTCGCACCAAAAGCTAAGGTCATATGGCGACTTTCCAGCTTCCACTGGTGGAGGAACCCCTGGTGCACCTCCGGGCAATTTTCGTGCACGGGCGGGCACCTGGGTAGAACCACCGACGTTCCGCAAGCCAGCTGGATAGCTTCCTCACATAAAGATTCCTAGGCTAGGCTAGTCAGAAGAATATCATCCGTGTAATGCTCTGACTGAATAAACAATTAACACCTAATTATTTTCTTCAGTTCCATAACGACATGCGTAATGCAGCAGTATCGGTGATTTCTTTAATTGGTCAACCTAACAGAAATAGCAAGTGTGTGATGTGTCTAAGAGTTGACTTTGAATTTGCATTTAGCACGCATCTGTGTAGAAAAAAAACAGTTGTGGTAGAAACTAAACAAAGTCTTTCTAATCGAATTATGCTAATTTATTATTTTCTATAACTATCAAACAATGCACAAACTTGTATGAATTGCATAACTAATTTAAATTTGCGCTTTAAAAAAACAGTGCGAAAATCAAGTCACGCACTCCAAATTTCCTTTTAATATTCTTCGCACGTTTCGAATCTTAAATTTTAAAAAGCTCAGGATTTTGTGTTAACACGTTTTGGCAGACCTGTAATGTGCACTACCATTTTTATTTGCTGCATTCTCCTTTTTCTCTGTACTGTTTATTCGTTTAAATTCAACATTTTCTGCGGCGATGCCGTGCATCAATTTTTCTTGTAATGAATTAATGAAGTAAAGCCGAGTACCAAACAATTAAAACATAGATAGTTAATGTATTTCCCATTTATGAATGAGGCAGGTGAGCTAAAAGTAACGACGATCGCGGTTAGAAAACTTGCTTCTTCGCATAAACTGCATAACTTTCTTTCAGTAAAAATATAACAAAACAAATGCAGCGCATTCTTATGGAAAGCTTCGGCTGCTGTTGGTCTTTTTCATTTTGTGCAGTACGCTTTGTTAGTCGTCTTGTGCATTTTGTAAGTTGTCTTGTGCAAACTATAAGTCGTTGTGTGCATTTTCTAAGTTGTTATGTACATTTTCTAAGTTGTCATGTGCATTTCGTAAGTTGTTATGTGCATATTCTAAGTTGTTATGAACATTGTGTAAGTTGCTATGTGCATTTTCTAAGTTGTTATGTACATTTTGTAAGTTGCTATGTGCATTTTCTAAGTTGTTATGTACATTTTGTAAGTTGCTATGTGCATTTTCTAAGTTGTTATGTACATTTTGTAAGTTGCTATGTGCATTTTCTAGGTTGTTATGTAGTTGTCTTGTGCATTTTCAAAGTTGTTATGTGCATTTTCCAAGCAATACATTTTGAAGGAAACACCGGTAGAAATGGCGTTCCAGGAGCGGACGCTATGCTCTGCCTACTTTAAAAAAAATGGGCTAGGTACATTATAAATTCTTAGAACAGAAAATTGATTTCAAAATGTGTAAGGGATTGTCTGACGTGGAGTTAATAAATATTGGTCTGAAAACAATAGATTTGGTCACAGGTGGCAGTGTCAGAAGATGGGGTACTGGAGGCCGTGGGTACGGAAGACAAGGGGCGGGGCCGGGAGACAAGGGGGTGGGGTCGGAAGACCAGGGGACGGGGTCGGGGGAGAAATTACAAGATTGTAAAAAAAAAAAATGATGAAGAAGAAGAATTATCATAGTTTGAGAGTAGTTTTGGGTAAAATAGTCTGTCTATATCCTAACAAAATCCTCAATTGAACATTAAATGATCTTAACATGAAATTGTTTGACCTATTATCGACCATTATCTTGTCTGCCGTACACGTTCTGTCTCCGCGATCGATAGTTTTATGGATTACGTCCCTTGTTTATCAGTGCTATCTGTGAGAGAGAAGAGAGAAAAGGCGACGGAGATGGGAGATAGGGGAAGGAGAAGGGAGCAATGTGGGATTGAGGAGGGAGAAGACCATCCCCTGTACCCCCACCCCTCCCACCCATCAGTGTTGGGAACTAACAAATAATAATAATAAATTGAAAAAATATATTTAAAAACATTAACAAAGCACATTTGTTGAAAACAAACATATTTTAAGTTTTCCTGCAAAAAACGTCCAAGAGTACTCAAAATATGTTTGTTTTCAACAATTAACACAGTCCAGACTCTATTGAACCTATACCTTTAGGACGTCCTATTGGTTAAAAAATGGAGGGGCTATAAACCTTAGAACTACACACAAACACAAACAAATAACACGTTAATGTTATATTTCTTTCTTTTTATTTATTATGTTTTATTATTATTTTTGTTTTATTTTATTTTATTTTATTTTTTTAGTTCCCAACATTGATACTGTCATCTGTGACCCGATGACCAAGATTTATTAACTCCACGTCAGACAATCCCTTACACATTTTGAAATAAGTTTTCTGTTCTAAGAATTTATTGCATAGTATATCTAGCCCAATTCTTGAAAGTAGGCAGAGCATTGGGCCGCCACTTCTACCGATTTTTCCTTTAAAATTTATTCCGATAAAACGTCTACTTAACGACAACCTGTTTAATGCACACAACGACATAGTTTGCACAAGACAACTTACACAATGCACATAACAACTTATGAAATGCACATGACAACTTTGAAAATGCACATAACAACTGCAAAAATGCACATAACAACTTAAGAATTGCACAAGATAACTTAAAAGATGCACATAACAACTTACGAAATGCATATGAGAACTTACGAAATGCATATGACAACTTCAAACATGCACAAGACAACTTAAAAATGCATACAGCAATTTAGAAAATGCACAAAACAACTTAAAAAATGCACATCACAACATAGAAATGCACATAACAAATTACTAAATGCACATAAAAACTTACGAAATGCACATAACAACTTGGAAAATGCACAGAACAACATAGAAAATGCACAAGACAACTTCGAAAATGCACATGACAACATAGAAACTGCACATAACAACTTACTAAATGCACATAACAACTTACTAAATGCACATAACAACTTACGAAATGCCCATAACAATTTAGAATATGCATATGACAACCTAGAAGATGCACATAAGTTAGAAAATGCACATGGCAACATAGAAAATGCACATAACAACTTACGAAATGCACATAACAACTTATGAAATGCACATGACAACTTACGAAATGTACAATACAACTTAATAAATAAATGCACAGAACAACTTAGAAAATGCCCAAGACAACTTAGAAAATGCACATGACAACATAGAAAATGCACATAACAACTTACAAAATGCACATAACAACTTACAAAATGTGCATGACAACTGTGCATGACAACTTAGAAAATGCACATAACAAGTTACGAAATTCACATCACAACTTAGAAAATGCACAAGACGACATACAAAGCGTACTGCGTAAAATGCAAAAGGCCAGCTCTTTCAGACCCTTAAACATGACAAAGGATCTAGACAGTAAAACCTCTTCGACCAACCTATGCCGTTCAGTATTTTCAGTACTTTGATGACACTTAGTTGTATGCATTGATTGATCATGTGGTTTTTAAGGTTTAGTCAAGTGGAATACGGCGATTGTTTATGCAGGCATTGCGTGATGTCTTCAGAAACCTCTCTTGATGTCGATCCGGATACCTACCTACTATATAAAGGGATCGCATCATAGCTCTGGAACGTACACACCATAAGAGCGAGCTATGATTCTCGCAGATAACGACTGGCTGGCTGTCAGACTTATTTTCATATGCACATTTCCTAGCCCTATGGCATGTGATGATTGCTCTTTCAGTTGATGTCTAAATAACGACAATGATCAACAATACAAACTAGAAGGTTGTTCCAAGGAACACTTGTGTCGCCTGCCATGTTCTTATTTCAGAAATGGCAATCTATAACACAGGGTGTGCAATCCTTCATGAATTATGGAGCCGATTTTTTTTAAAGTGTTAACGTTTATGAAAAGGGGCATACATCTGCATTGGATATTGATAAGGAATAACTGTTAACACAGTTTCATGACCATAGGTCAATATTTTGCCAAGTTAGAGCTAGGTCAGGGTGCAGGTGAACGTTTTATGAAAAGGGGCATAACTCTTCCAAAATGACAGGTCAACGCCATTGCATAACTGATAACGAAAAACAGTTTAAAGGTTGATCACCATAGGTCAATATTTTGCCAAGTTAAAAGTCAGGTTAGATTGCAGGTTAAAGTTTTATGAAAGGGGCATAACTGTCAAATTGAAAGTCAAGGTTATTGGACATGTGTAACGACATTCTTTGAGGTAAGATGAAGATGTGTGTGAAGTTTCATGAACATAGGTCAACTTATGGCCAAGGTTAGGTTGCAGGTTAAAGTGTGACGGACGGACGGACGGACGGACGATCACACCTAAGTGTCTGTCATGCTACACAGGTGGCACAAAAAGTCAGTCTTGTTACTGTATTTTCTAACATCTATTTTGTTTCTTGTTACAGATAAAGTCAGGACTCCGGAAGTAGATCCTTCGAGTCTGTTGAATACTGCCGACTTCGGGATGACCGGTTTACCCTCAAGCACGTAATGTCCCGCCGATAATTATGGTCGACAGAGACCCATAAGGCGCTTTATGAAAAGCGACAAAGACCCTTCCAGCATGATCGATACAGGCCTGTCGAACAGTATCGACACAGGCCCGTCGAACATGATCGACGCAGACCTGTCGAACAGTATCGACACCGGCCCGTCGAAGATGATCGACGCAGGCCTGTCAAAAAACATCGACACGGGCCCGTCGAACATGATCGACGCAGGGCCGTCGAACACTATCGACATAGGCCCGCCGAACATGATCGACGCAGGACTTTCGAAAAGTATCAAAACAACCTGCCGAACAAGATCGACGTAATCTTTTTGATGACTGTCAACACTGAATAGTAACGATCGCAGACCGCAGATGCCACAGGACATCACTCTGTAGAAGGCGACGCTCACCAGTACAACCACAGCAATAGGGAGCAAAACAGGGACTCCAGGTTGCCGTCTGTAGAGACCCCCAAAAGGTCACCTTTGGAATGGTTTGGTAACTAGTTTTTGTAATAGGGGCATACATGTCATGTATTATTTTTTAGTATCTGTCTAAAAAACGCCTTCTACGCTATCGCATTGCATAGGGCTGTTTGAATATTTGAAAATTAAATATTCTTCACAGACATTCACGTGTGTATACTTATGTTTTCAAGCGTTCTTTGTATCCCTGTTTTCACGTGTTCTATTTACCTCTGCATGTGTGCATGGGTTCTTTGTATCTCTGTTTTCACGTGTTCTTTGTATCTCTGTTTTCACATATTCTTTGTATCTCTATTTTCATGTTTTCTTTTTATCTGAGTTTTAACGTGTTCTTTGTATCACTGTTTTCAAGTGTGTATCACTGTTTTCAAGCGTTCTTTATACCTCTGTTTTCACGTATTCTTTATTTCTGTTTAATGTGTTCTTTGTATATCTGTTTTCAACTGTTCTTTGTTTCACAGTTTTCATGTGTTATTGTACCTCCGTTTCAAGTGTTTTTGTACCTCTGTTTCGCGTTTCTATGTACCTCTGCTTTCACATGTGTATATCTCTGTTTTCACGTGTTCTTTATAGCTGTTTTCGCGTGTTCTTTATACCTCTGTTTTTACGTGTTCTTTGTGCCTGTATTCATGTGTTCTTTGTATTTTTGTTTTGTAGCGTTATTTGTACCTCTGTATTCACGTGTTCTTTGTATATATGTGTTCATGTGTTCTTTGTATATCTGTTTTCACGTGTTATTTATACTTCTATTTTCACGTGTTCTTTGTATCTTTGTTTTTAAGTGTTCTTTGTACCTCTGTTTTCATGTGTTCTTTATCTTTATAGCTCTGTGTTCAAGTATTCTTTGTACCTCTGTTTTCATGTGTGTAGAACTCTGTGTTCACGTGTTCTTTGTACATCTATTTAACGTGTTCTTTATAACTCTGTTTTTAAGTATTCTTTGTACCTCTGTTTTACGTGTTCTTTGTACTTTGCAATTTTTAATTTGAAAAAATAGGGGTTTCTTTGCATTAGCATACATCTGCAGTGTAAAAGACAGATGATACAGAAAATCCCATGTTGATATGAGGATTCATTCAAATTTCAGAAGTGTTTGACCAAAGCGTGGTCCGAGAAATGGAGTGTTGCAGCAACTCTGCAGTTCTGCAGGTAAGAAGGTTCTAGGCATATTCTCCAGATTTTATCTCGATGTATATGGAGGATGAGCATGGCGTGTTCAATCCTATTAGGTGCCATATAACCTTTTATGTGTTGGTGCGCCTTAAAATCCAATTTAGTTCAATTCTACTTAAAATTATCCTGTTTTTAAGTCTGCTTACACATTAGAAATAGCATTCCATACTTGTTAGGAAATATTGAATTCATTGTTATAATTCACTAAAACTAGTATTGTATGTCACATTTCAGTTGTAAAACAATGTATAAAACATAGATTTTAGCTCGACTATTCGAAGAATAAGAGAGCTTATGTAATCAACCCGGCGTCGGCGTCCCACATCCAAATTTGCGTGACAGCATGTTTGGATCAGAACTAATGAAACTAATACAATTTCACACACTGTCCCAATGTTAACTACAATTTGTATGAGGTTCTAACAATAATTTTATATCGCCCCAAGTTTCTATACCCGTTCCGCCCCCAACCCCACCCCACATTGTTTTAGCCTTCTTTTCTGATGGTATATACTGGCTATAAAAAATATTATTCTCTGACAGCTCTTGTTTTTTATTATGCTTGGGAAGATGAAAAGAGATAATATTTTAAATAAATATTATTAAAATACCAAAATCGGAGGCCGTAGAGCAGTAGGGGCCCCGACTATAAAACAGTAGTATTATTACTACTGGTCCTTCCAATATTTGGCTCGTTGGCCTCAAAGCAGTAAAAATAACACTACTGATTCGTAGCACGGGGAGACTTTTTACAGCGGCCATACTGCAAAGTAGAATATCGCTTAAGCTAGGAGGCGTGAGAGGTGTGGCACTCTACATTACCTCTCATGAACATACTCAATAAAACGGAGTCTGCCACTTTTATTTCTTGTTTGTGCTTGTTGCTTCCAAAGGACTCCCTTTTCAATTTTTATACTAGTGGAATTATTTGGCGTCAATTACTTGGACGCCATTAATGTTTAATGAAGTGTGACGCACTGCCAAAGTATCAATGATACTTTAGGATAAAAGTCAAAGTAATATTCAGCTGGACTTATATGCAAAATTATTCATGAATAGAAATCACATACTTACATTTGTCTATTATTACTTGTTGATAGTAACCCCGAACTTTCGAGGTTTTAAACATATCTATCAAATACTGACATCCTACTTAACTTGTCTGTTTGATAACCACCAATGTTCTATACGCTGCAAAAATGAGCTTACAACTAGTTACAATGAAGAAGCAGGCTTCAAATGACAAACTTAATATACAATGTACGTAGTAGGTAATACCCGAAGCATCAATTTTATTGATAGTATCACATCTTTAACAAAGATTATTGTTTGCCCTCCTTTTTCCTCCAATCAGACGGCGAGGAATTTTAAAAAAATGTCGAACTTATTCATGTAAATTTCTAACGATCACCAATTTTAACCATTTAATCATCAAGTAATCGCTTCCTAAATGGCACGCGCTTGATTTGAGTGCAATTTCGGAGGTTTGTGGCTTCATTTGAGCGAGATTTTGGAGGCTTTCGCCTTTTTGCAAGCTGCAAAAATGAACTTACAACTAGTTACAATGAAGAAGCAGGCTTCAAATGACAAACTTAATATACAATGTACGTAGTAGGTAATACCCGAAGCATCAATTTTATTGATAGTATCACATCTTTAACAAAGATTATTGTTTGCCCTCCTTTTTCCTCCAATCAGACGGTGATGTACTCCTGTACGCCCGGCGTACTCTAGAAAATCGAATGGAGGGTTTCTTAATTGTTAAAATTTCACTTCATAGCCAGGGGCGTAGCCAGGCATACTCCTGTACGCCCGGCGTACTCTAGAAAATCGAATGTGAAAAATAAAAGTGCTTATTTTTTAAAATCAGCAATAAAAATTGAAGAGGGGTAGGGGGTGAGGCACTATATTTTAAAAACACACAATGAATGGAGGCGAAAGCCTCCAAAATCTCGCTCAAATGAAGCCACAAGCCTCCGAAATTGCACTCAAATTTCAAAATTTTCCCCACCATTTGCATGGGGACACCCCCTCCCCCAGGCTCTGGCTACGCCCCTGATAGCCTCCAACTAATACTTCAATGGAAACTTAATTCAAACTGGATAAATTGTTTAAACATATTTATTTTACATCGATTGTGAAACAAGTTCTTGCAACTTAGATTAATCGCTCTCGATGGCTTCCTGGGTAGAACCAGTACTAAGCAATGTGGATTAATTATCTTGGAGGCGGATTTAGTAGAAGCGCCAACGTATTAAGAGGCGTGGTTTCGTAGAAGCGCGGGGAAAAAGTAGGGCAAGAAGTGAATTTTTAACAATTAAGAAACCCTAAGCTATCTCATCAGTATGTTCCCAACGAAAGGCCTTTTGAATATCTTCTACTAAAATGTTTTCCGTGCCTGCATCCATGCGAACACAGCGAGGTATGGCTGTTAAACAAAGAGGATGCTTATGTAACAAGAAATCCGCGGATTCACATGTCTCTCCTAACAAGGACAGGACTACAAATATGAGCTAATCGTAACAAGGACAAGACTTACAAATAAGAGATAAATCAAAGTTTGTTAAATTTGTAATATGAAAAAGCAACTGAATTTACCTTTTGCTGATATAAGACATTTAAGTGTATTCGTTCCAATTGAAAAGTGACAAAAAAAAAATGGGTGGGGGGAGTTTATACGGGGGTATATGGTATGTCAATTAAAGTCTGTTTAAAAACAAAAACGATATTGTAAAAAAAAACTTCACTCCAAAAATCATTAAATGATCTGCCCTTTGCTTGGAGGGTGCAGGTCGCACCCGCATTTTCTATGTTAAATTACGATGTACTAACCAAGATACAACTACAATAAAAGTTTAAAAGGTGTAACGCATACAGTTTGTGAGAAAGTGACCTAAACGCAAAAGCTGAATGTAGAATTTGTGATCTAAACGCAAAATTGAACAATTATAACCAATGTTTAAAAAGTCTAGCGCATACAGTTCGTGAGAAAGTAAACTAAACGCAAAAGTTAATTGTAGAATTTGTGATCTAAACACAAAAATTGAATGTAAATAGTATTAAGTTGTCTGCCCTTTGCTTGGAGGGTGAAAGTCACACCGCATTTTCTATGTCACACTGCGATAAAACTATACTGAAAGGAAAAAGAAACGCAGGGTGCGTATTTTCGCTATATATTGTATGTTTAATATGCTACTGCCAATCGAATGGTACAGGACGACATTAGGCCTGTCCTTTTAGAAAGAAGGTTTAAACAGCACTGAACTCACCAATGGTTACCCCTTTAAAGTTTCATTATCGTCAGAATGCGTATTTGGCTCAAGCAAGTGAGCAAACTTAGGCTTTAAATGTTGCAATCACTTAAATACAGTACTGAACTGGCTCAATTTTTCAAAGAGGAACTTCCGCATTTATGAATTTCTTGTTACAACGTGTACTGTGATTAAAACGTCTACAACATCACAGTTGTGTCCTTTCTCTAACTAACTGCACTTTTTTGTTTACAATACATCTTGGGATTTCCTTGGAATATATATGGAATTGTGTGCAGTATATGCAACATATAGCGGAAATACGCACCCTGCGTTTCTTTTTCCTTTCAGTATATAAACAAAGTTTGAAAGGCCTAGTTTATACATCGTCGGATACCCCCGTGTGATTTGTTCCGTTACTCTCCACCATCAAAATGAATGAATGGAGTATAACGTAATCAATCAAACGTGGGTTTCGACGATGAGTTTATATAGTTCGTGAAAAAGTGACATAAACGCAAAACTTGAATAATGACGCCCTTTTTCTCTTCGAAAAGGCGAGATAATAAAATTGTCTAAAATAAGTGATGAAATACGAGTCAGTATTTGGCTAGACGTGAAATTGTATTTTTAGTAGGGCGTATGTCATACTAAGCCCGTGGAAGTAAATGTGTTACACTTTCGATGACGCAGACGTCGATGACGCAGAGTGCACCACGTTGACCCGGCTTAGTAGGCGGAGTTGATGTGCTGGATAAGCACAACATCTGCCAATCAAATTGATAAATTCGCGCGTCGTCTAGTGGTGGGGTACGCTTGTTCAACTTTATGTTTGTGAAATAATTATTATCTACCTTTGATCTCAGCTAAATATTCCAAAAAGAATGTAGCCACCACCTGCGGGTTGTTGTTCGAATGGCAACCTTTAACCACAGTATACGTCTAGAGTAACTTGAAAAAAGAGAGTTAAATGCAAGTAACTTTTAAACGTAAACTATAGCACAGTAAGTCATGAACAGTGTAATATGTGTGTCTTCTTGTTTTAGTACAACACCTCACTTTCATGTCAGTAAAAGAACATGCAGTTGTAATCACTGGGTGCTGACGGTGTCATACCGAGAGCCGTTTTGTTACGAGAACAGGTCATGGTTATGCAGTGAGTATTTGTTTACATACACGTCTAACACACGCTGTGGACTGGAATAACATAACTGTGTACATGTAAAGGTAAGGGTATTTATGTGAAACATAAGCTGTTAATATTTACCAATTGTTAGAAAAACAAACATGTAACTATTTTGTAGTTGTTTTGGTTGTGTGTTTAATAAAAACAGACAATTTCTCTTTGAATGTGTGCTTTTATATAGTAAATTCATGATAAAAACAAGCATCCGTTATTAAATGTAATTATTTTGCTTAAACTTTCAGCTTTTGAAAACGAGTTCAACATATTTTTTTACTGTTTATGTTTTTGTTTGATTTTATGCTTTTATTCCTACAAAAATTGCCTTTAATACTCGGTCGTGTTTATAAGAAATGAGTATAGGTTTTCTATCGAAGTCATTACATTGGGTATGCGTTTTCAACTGAAGGTGTATATGTTTTCTATTGAAGACGTCAACAGAATATGTCTGGGTGTTCTTCTGAACCCATTAGATAATTATGTGTGCTGTTGATCTGTAACATTATTTGTTTAGTTATGTTTTAAAAATTAGGGAAAGATAATTCCTTCTCGTCTGTAAGTTTCACTTAAAAACAAGTTGGTCTTGGTAACTTTTTGTATTGATTTAAATCAATTAATAATTTAATTGTTTCATTCATTTCAACTGTTTTAATCATGTTGATACGCCACTCCATTTTTAACCGAAATCATTTTGTCCATATCATTCTACATGTATTTTGGTAATTCATGATCTTAAAGAGTTAGCTATACATGTGTGCATAACTTAGTCATTGAAGAACTTTTAATTTGCATTTTCAAGGATTCATAGCTACGTTACATTTTCCTGCTTATTGATATTTTCACCTGCTATTGAAATTAACCTTTTCTAAGCATAATTCATTTAATTCAATCCAAGTTTCTTATAATTCTTTTTGTTTTGTTTCAAATTTGATTTGATGCTTTTGTTTATTATGTTAATATCAGACTTTGTCATTGATTTCATGTCACTGTCTCCATGCTCAATTGCTCCTGAAAACACCTTATATCCTCCCATGAATCGCAGAAACTTAGATTTAAACAACGACTGTCCAAAACTGTCTCACCTCAGGAGTGTACCTCATAAGCCGCACATCTTGTAGGCTTGAAAATATTATGACATCTAGGAACAATTGGGCCGCAATGTGCTTTACACTAAAATTTCCAGAGTCAATCAAATGAAAGAAATTCATCCATTCATGTAAACGACCACAATCGGCTAAATGAGCGGTAACAGACGGCAATAACGTTTTCAGTTGCTGAACCACCATTTGTACAGTTTGTGTGTCCGCCATTACGTCATCAGGCATGTCATTTGCATTTTCCATCAGTTCAGACTCCTCAATGTCGGGCTCTGAATCCGAATATAACACTGTGGTGTCCAACAGTTCTGATAAATCAGCAACTGAATCTGTTGCCTCAGTTGAAGCGATGGTTTCGACATGTTCTTGGTCGACTTCCAAATGTGAAAATAATTGACAATGAACTGATTTTGATGGTGTGTTGATTTTTTGAAGTTTTCGAACTGGGCTGTCGCTGGCTGAAGATTTGGTTGGTACTATCATTTTCTCAGATTGAGGATCAAAATTGATTTCTTTGCCGGTAACATTAGAACCCAACACATTATATGTCCTTTGGCGATTATTCCCGTCAATTGATCTCCACATGTAGGACACCTTTTCTGCCGGGTGCTCCTCGACACAATGACGCACCATGTCTGTTATCATCTCAAATGTAGCGCAACAATAGCTGCACATAAGATAGTGGGTAGCGAGACATAGCAGTCGCTTTTCCGGCGGCGGCGTCGTCCGCTATATCTCAACAACCGCTGCTCGAGTTTTTTTGAAACTTTGTCAGATGCTTTGTTGGGTCAAGGGACATCACGTAATGCCAAAATTACCAAGGTCAAGGTCATATTTTGCGTTATTTTCCCCAAACTTAACCTTGGTGGGTAACTTAACCTCGCTTAACTTTATGTGATTGCCTCACTTTATGTCGTTGAAGCTTGGTCATATGTATTGTTGGCAGTGGTGGACATCGCTGAACGACAAAATATAACAAGGTCAATGTCATATTTTGCGTTATTTTCCCTAAACATTACTTTGGTTAGGTAAGTTAACCTCCGTTAATATTTTCTGATAACTACAGTTTCTTTGTTTGATACTTGATCATATGTATTGCTGGCACTGGTGGACATCACTGAACGCCAAAAATTGCAAAGGTCAAGGTCATATTTCGCGTTATTTTACCCAAACTTAACCTTGGTTAGGTAACTTAACCTCATTTAACTTTATGTGATTGCCTCACTTTATTTCTTTGATACTTGGACATATGTATTGTTGGCATTGGTGGACATCACTGAACGCCAAAAATTACCGAGGTCAATGTCAAATTTGCGTTATTTTCCCAAAACTACACCCTGGTTAAACAACTTAACCTCAGTTGACTTCTTATGATTACCTCGCTTTTATTTGTTAATACTTGGTCATATGAAGTGTTGTCTTTGGTGCACAAAATTATTCAAATATTTCATATCTGGTTTGCCACGGTGGGTGAGACACCCTCATATCGATGTCTTGTTTAAATGTACTGACAGTTACAGTTTGTTATTTGCAAAGTCGACTTGTGCGTCAACATTTTAAATGGAAAAATCATAAATGATGTGAAAATTCATCTCCTCCTCTGTCTTTTACATACCATTGAATATCGAAGTGTGTCAGTGTATGAACGTACCCACAGATTGCCCCATGAATCGGAAAACCATATCGTTTTAACTTGTCATATCCGTCGATATGGATTAGGTAGTTTGGACCATTGTTGATATAGGTTCGTCTAGTAAAATCTCTTATTTGTCTATTTCGAACTCCTTCCGGGTCGAGTGTTCGCTGAACAGTGGAAACAAAATTTCTGAAAAATTAAGGCGCTCTTTAAGAATATTCTATACTAAAAATAACCTATATTTATAAGCATGTTCGATTCACACATAAATAGATATACAAATGTTTTCAGAATGAAACGAAATATAAGTAACTAAGGTCCAGGGTACACCTTTTGAATATCAGCGTCTATTGGTGAGATATTGACCTAATTGCTGAAAACCGATGCGTGTTCACTCAATATGTTCCTCTTATCAACCTGGCAACCTGACACAGAGTACCCTTAACGATACAGTTGTTTCTATATATTAACTGTTACTTACGCATGAATATGAATTAGTCACAGGTTACGTATTTTCAATTCGACGAACAAATACAAGTCAGAAATTGATGCGTACTTTTATCATTTTCATCTAGCCTTCGTACAGATAACATAAACACTTATACGGCTTCCGATTATATTTCCTAAAAAAGAAATAGTTGCCCGGAATAGGATTGAACAAAGGACCTTGCCTTTTTATTTGTTCTTTAATACATGAAGGTATAACCACTTGGCCATCGATGTGTGTTGGTACGTTGAAGCATTTCTAACACTAAATAGGCATTATGCAAAAACTAGCGCAGACACGCGCAAAACATTATCACCCGCAAAATAAAAATCGAGATAAAGTTGTTTTGTATCAATATACCATATTCTCAAGAAGTCTGTAGTTCAGTGGTTAGAACACCTGACTGTAAATCAGAAGGTTGTGTGTTCGAGTCTGAGGATTAGCTCAGGTATATAAATTAAGGCCCGAGTAAAGTTGTGTCCTTGTATAGCATTGTTATATTGAACAGTATCTAGGGAATATCAGTATAAAATGCTTTCAACTTTTCTTTTATATTAATAAAAAACAACCAGTTAACAAGTTACCTGTACTAAATACAAAACTGTGTTTACAATTCATTGAATATTTGAAAAAGAAACACCAAAACACAACTAAAGAAACCTTTTTTTATGTTTTAATATGTTTAGCTTATACAAAAGCTGTATTGGTAGGGCCTCATCAACTTACAAAAAGTTGAATTTTCCAGACATTTGTCAATGGAAACGTCATTTATTTCGCGGAACCCTAAATAAATAAAGAGCAATATGTCGGACTTGATAAACCGGATAATAGCGAGGTTGTGTACACATAAAATCGATTTAACCTAACCAGTACTGACCGTTCCAAGATGGTAACACGGTAACACGGTCTTTACCACTGTTTGGGTTGTGTCATTATATATTTAATTTGCTCATTTGATTTAGTTTATGGTATGATGTGGGCCTACTATGCCATTGCGTTTGGTTGCTGTGGTTTCTTTAGGGCCATTTTTCTCATTTTTTACCAAGAACGGATGACGTAGTAATGTACTTACGCAGTATTATTTGGGGCGCTTGTTTCAGCCAAAGGCTTTTTAGACTTTTCAGACAAAATACATCTCGTATCTAAATAAGTATATCAGTGAAACAGACATTTTTAGTGGTAAATAAAAATACCTTGCTTTTCAAAATTGGTTGAGAAATAAAAATGTCATGTGCGAAAGCTGTTTTTGAAGAGGGCATTTTCAATGCAAAATTCTGCTTCATGAAAATTTGAAGAAAAACAAATAGAATGTTTATCCATAAATGGTTTTAAATTGTTGAATATTCATAAATTAGGACACCCTGAAAGTTTTGTAGCAAAATATGAAGGCTAAATGAAGTTATATGAAATTTCTTAATTTTCTGCTGTCCCACCAACAAGGAATTTACATGGGAAAAGCCCTATCAAAAATCATTAGGACTCTAAAATATTTATTTCTCAACCGATTTTCAAAACTAAGGTATTTTATTTACCACTAAAAATACCAGTTCTAGTGATATATAATTGATGTACGTATTATTTAAATTGCTCAAGCTACTGCAGAAAAACCTTTGGCTGAAACAAGCGCCCCAAACAATAAGTATAAACGTACAAGTGGGTAGAACACTGAATCGCTGTGACAATTCGCATGAAGAGATAAAAAAAAAACGTATTTTGTTTTGCAAGTGGAACTGTAGATGATTGAAATTGTCGTGTCATGGCTCTGTACCCCAATGAGGAACCACTCCCTTGTAGTTCATGCTATATTAAAAAGACATAGAAAGGCGATGCTTTAAAGGGACATATTTCAAAACGAATAATCATACAATTCATTTCTTTGTTAAATCTGCTATGATATTATCTATTTTATGGAACCCGGCAAATTTCGTCTTCGAGCTATATGATTCAGAAAACCCGAGGTAAAAGGCCAAAAACACGGTAACGCGAATTCGAAAAGTTGCAAACCCAAAGGCAAAAAGACGGAAAAACGAAAATACGAAGGCAAGCAATGGCAAAAAATATCGTGGACATTTTCGGGTCACAGTTTTGCAAACCTTACATTGTTCGATATTCCGCGTTATATTCCGACTTTTGTCTTCCAGTTTGCAAATAGATATTTAAGAGATAATCATGCTAAGAATTTCAATCTGGGAAGGTAACTATGTGAGTGGTTTAATGGTCTGAGAATTGCGTTTTACGGCGACTTAAATTCATACTCAAATTCATGGGTGCCGCATTTTTGTTGACGTCATCCAATAAAGTGGACATTCACTATTAAATAGCCCACTTCCGCCATCGGGATTGTGTATGTATTTTAATTTAACTGTATACTGGATTGACTGGATTGATAATAACTGTAAAATGTGATTTTGATCATTGGATCGGTTGTATTGATGTATGTCTATATAGATAAACTCATACTGACTGACACATCAAAAAATTATTTGAAACGACGCATTTCTTCGTTACTTGCAGAACTCCCTTTAAATCACATACGCAGGATATGTGTTACTTATGAGAACGCAGTCTATACAAGATAGAGTATGATACGTTCTTAAGTCTTATGTGGTCATTAATATATAAATTTGCAATTGCTACTAGAGTATTACATACTACATAAATATACGAGTAAACTGTCAAATACAAATTATAACTGTCAGTAAAAATTATACTTTGTCCGTCTTAGAATTGGACTGATCCACGTGCTGGTCTAATACTACTTACCTGAATAGCTTATACTACGGCCCTCCGGTTTCTAGCGGAATTTTGCCGGCGAAGACCGAGAAATCTTAATACCCTGTGCAACTGCCTAAGGCTAAATGTGAGAACACATAACTTGTGCAAATGAACAAAATTAATAAATAAATACATAAATATATAAAACAAGAAATCGGTAGAACCGATGGATGCTCCCCGAAGTGGATGCTTAATGTCAATAAAGTCGTATCAAAAAAGGAAAACGAACACCAATATTAAACCTATGTAGATCTGTGTGTCATTATATGATATGAGTAATTTTTCAGTCCCATTAGTATTGTTCAAGCTATGCTCCTGACAAGAATAATCGGTATACAACTACAAAGACCAATATTTCTAATTTGAATAAAGATAGGGTCATGGTTCTTGCAAATCCTCTCATTGCCCTCTATCATTGTGTGAAACAGTATTTGTATGTTAACTTGCATGTGAACAGTATGTGTATGTTAACAGTTTTTGTATGTTAATTCGGATGTGATTCCGTGATGATAATCTCATTGTATGTGTACCCAGCAAAAAAGTACTCATGCATGATCATCAAGACATTCCCTGAGAGAATGTTAAGGATAAAGTTCGTAGGTTGCTAAAACAGACCTTGCACACTCTATTGTGGGTATCCCCGGCTTAACATTCTATCAAATCTAGCAAAATGTGTCAAATGGACTCGGCACTCTTGACGTATTATTTTTAAATAATGCATAGATTTTGGATTTTATTTTCACACCATTCACACTCTATTGTGGGTATCCTCGGCTTAACATTCTATCAAATCTAGCAAAATTTGTCAAATGGACTCGGCACTCTTGACGTATTATTTTTAAATAATGCATAGACTTTGGATTATATTTTCATACGGTGAAGTTTTACAAAATAACAAAACGCATGTCTTCACTTTTTGTTAACAGTTTTTATAAAAAAGAAAATACTCAATAAACAATAGTAATACAAATACGTCTGTAGTTCAAACATCTGCCATTTAAAGTTCATCAATTTGTGCTAAATGGTAGAAAGAAGCATAGCCATGTCTCCATGTCTTCTTTTCGACAGAGTAATGAACCAAGAATAAATATTTCAACTTTAATTTGTAATTTGTATTCCTGAAACTAGCGTGAAACTATGCGTTTTCAGCAATGTTTGTACACATGTAATGTTATATATGACGGTCGATTTTTTGTGGTGGAGGCAGACCACCCATTTTTCCTGGGTGGAACCAGTATTGTACAACTCCCGCCATCCGTAAGAATCGACACTTCATCAATTAAAAATCGAGCTCCCAGTGGGATTCGAACACGCAGCGGTTTTCAGCAATGTATTAATGTATTATATATATACAATATGGATATATTAATGTATTATATATACAATATGGATATATTAATGTATTATATATATACAATATGGATATATTAATGTATTATATATACAATATCTATATATTAATGTATTGTATATATATATAATATCGATATATTAATGTATTATATATATACAATATGGATATATTAATGTATTATATATACAATATGGTTATATTAATGTATTACATATATACAATATGAATATATTAATGTATTATATATATATACAATATCTATATATTAATGTATTGTATATATACAATATCTATATATTAGTGTATTATATATGTACAATATGGATAAATTAATGTATTATAAACATATTAATACCTATTTGAACAGTTTGAAGAAGCAAAATTTGTTTGCATATTACTAATTGTTGATTATATTGCACCAATGATATCGTAACACCTACTGAAAAATTACGAAGAAAATATTAAAACTACCCATTAGATTATTTAAAATATATGCAAGCCGATCAGTGACCCAGGTCGAATGGACCCGGACCGATTGCGACGCGGGAGCTAAGGGAGCGGTTATTTGATTTACAAAGAGCAAATTGAGATATCACGTATTCGAATACGTGATATCACATATTCGTTTCTGAGTACGTGATATCACGTATTCAAATTCGAATAGGTCATATCACGTATTCGAATAGGTGATATCTCAAAATGGTATTAAAAAGCAAAACGGCACCCCATAGATATGCCCTAGCGAGCGGCGGGACTATCAACCTTAGGAACAATCATATCTTTACACGCTGACTTAGTGATCCAAAAAGCGATTTAGTTGCTTTTGTGGAGGAAAATGCTTTCCCATATACCCACCTAGTCATTTGGACAACAGACTGTACACATGCATACAGCCCACCCATTTATGGCGGTACCCAAATGTAGCGCGCGCTATCACCAAATATAGCTAACTATGAAATCTTGCCCGAACAAAAAAATAAATAATCGTACCATAAATCGTACGTCCCACATTTTCTTACTAAGTAAATGTTACGCATGCTATTTGTGTTTGTATAAGCCATTACAGGAGTATAAAATGGAACATGGTTATTGTGCGTTTTTATGCTCTACAAATGAGTTTCCACGGTTTTGATATTTCAGTGGTTTGATGTCAACAAGTTTTCAACATTCAAAAAGTTCACCTAACCACTCTAGTATGTTTAAATGTATCACAGGGGTTTAAATAGAGAATATTATGTCAGTGCCTTTTACTATCAAGTTTATTAGACGAGGCTTAGAAAACGAAGAATGGCTCGGCTCTGCCGAGCCATTCTTCGTTTTCGTGCCGAGCCTAATAAACTTGATAGCAAAAGGCACTGACATAATATTCTATTTATCATGTAGATTATCCACATTTTTTGTATGAATTACTATTATTACCTATTTCTCAGAATGTTACGCTTATCGAGGACGCCGCCATGTTGTTGTTTTTTGTTTGTTTTATGACGTCAGGCAACGTTACGTGCATGACGTCAGATAACGTTACGTACAATAAACGCCGAGGGATTCCGCATTGATTTGCTCTATTGGTCATTGCATAATAAAGCAAAATTTAATAGGTCACCCCTTTATTAGGCAGAAAAGTGCATATCTGCATGATAAAGTCCTTTTAACAAGCTTTCGTTCATATCACGACGGTGTCTAGTTGTAGCAGTGTGTGCATGCGTGCGTGTGTTCATGTGTGCGTGCGTGTGTGTATCTAAGATTTATAGTCCCTCCGCCTTTTAACCAATAAGACGTCCTAAAGATATAGGCACAATAGAGTCTGGACTGTTAGTTGTAGTAGGCACAATAGAGTCTGGACTGTTAGTTGTAATGGGCTGTATGCTCGACTTTATAGTGCTGCCACACTGGAATTCCACGCCTTAGGGGCACTCCACAGTTTAATGTCTAATTCTCAACAATCAAACACAGGGTCATTTCTGCACTCATCATGCTCTTGCATATCAGGAAATGCTAAATGTTACATACCTTCATCGGCGTTTTAAGAAGTTATTTCAAATTGATGAACCCGTGAGGCCAAATCAGCCAATTTTGCTAGTTTTTGAAACTTTTTGATATTTTCGCATGTTTCTATTTATAGCCTCCAAACCCCCAAAGAATGCATATTCCAATGTATCAAAATAAACGTAAAAGTACTCTAAACTGAAAAAAATACAGCAAATATGCACTTCATAATTATTATTAATACCATCCATGGACCTAAAAGATGCTAGCAAATATGCACTTCATAATTATTATTAATACCATCCATGGACCTAAAAGATGCTTAGTTGATTTCTTTCTGATTTACAACCATGGGCATTCGGGCGAAACTGAGGACTGCCCCCTAAGACATATGCCATGATATCCCACTGCTACACGTAGATACCGTTATAATATGACTAACATATTGTTAAAAGCGACGTTAACCCCTAGCTGTGAGAATCATAACTCGCATGATTATATTATGTACCGACCGTAGAGAGTCGCTCCATTTAAAAAGTAGGTAGAGTATACGGCATGATGCCATGTCGCACCTCCAGGCGAGGTCGCAAAGCCTGCCTAAACAACCGCCGTATGTGAGGGTCTCCCAGGGATTTTGGGCAACAAGGGAACATGGCCATTTATTTTTGGGGAACAAGGGAACATTGTCTGTTATTTTCAGGGGAAAAGGGAACATTGGCATAATTTTAGGGAACTGGGAAACATGAGTTTACAGGAAATAAAAATATAAAATCTAGTTTTAATGTTAAAAAATTCACAAAGTGTTACGTGAGGACAGTGTTTTCCTAATATGTTGCTGTTACTGCATGACGAATGGAATAAAGTGCATCAATGCTTCAGTAATATTCAGAATCAAGAATTGCTGCAACTCAAAAGCAATTACTGACAGAAACAAATTAAGGTAAAAAAAATACATTTAAGCACATATTCAGCTGTACCTGATGCGTTGCATATTGCTAAGAGGAAAAGACAGAGTTTCAGCAACTGGTTTTTCTGGGTTGATGATTTCAGAACAAATTTGGTGCACTTTAGAGAGTTACGAAATGACCCAGTTTGCATTCCAGTCTGTCAAGAAAGATTCCTTTGAGCGCTGTTAAAAACATGGATAGACACGATGTTGACTCCAGTCTTCAAATTTCTGATGCTGCAGTTACAACAATCATAGAGGACAATGTCAAATTAGTGATGCTGCAGTTACAACAATCATAGAGGACAATGTCAAATAAGTGATGCTGCAGTTACAACAATCATAGAGGACAATGTCAAATTAGTGATGCTGCAGTTACAACAATCATAGAGGACAATGTCAAATTAGTGAGATTGCAACAAGGAAGGTCAAAGAAGTCCGAGATTGTCACTTGACAGGTGAGACAATTATAGAAGTTGAGAGATTAAATGTTAGACAACTACAAGAAAAGTTAAGAGAAACTCAATGTTACATGGGATAACAGCGATAGGAAAAAAATCAAAGATATTGCATCAAGACAAGCTAAAACAACTACTGATTAAACAAGGAACACAAAGTGTGAGGGAAGAAAAAGGCAAACTCTGTGTAGATCAGAATAATTCTAGGCCGCTTGCAATAGCATTTGACCGTAGTAACAATTTGTTTGTGTCCACACTGGGGGCGGGTTGTGGGAGGGGGGTGGGGGAGAGGAGGTGGGGGGGTGGGGGGGGGGAGAGAAATGCATATGCTTGAAATTCACTCAAATATTGTACAGTTATCAGGGACACTGCTAAAAAAACTAGAAACAAAATAGTGTTTGCTGTATGGACTAGCTTTCATGAATGACTTCCTGAATGTTGTTTCTAATGATAAAGATTGGAGCATACTTAAAGTCAACTGGGAATGTAAAGCAGTATCAAATGGAAATGAATGTGTCAGGATACACAGTTTGGTTGTTTTACAATACAGATTAGTATATAGTTCAATTAAGTTGCTCAATCCTACAACAGCAGAATGCAGCCACTATATTGGAAATGGGAGAGGCCAGAGAGATGAAAAGGATGCCTAGTCTTCCCGACCTGCAGGACTATGTGCAGATAGAAAAACACTGTTCGTTGTAAATACTGCTACTGGTGCCCTCAGAATGATAAGCTGTGTTAGTGGACTTGTTTTTTATCTGAACAATCTCCGAAAGTTTAGCTTGACATTTGATCTCCACTCTGAGAAACAGAAACCATTGTATATTATTCTGGATACAGCTATTGGGAGATTGCAGGAGGTATATGACTGACTGTCAGTTCGTTGACAATGTGGAAACGAACGCTGAAACAACAGCGTCGACGCAATGTCCTCAGGGAACTGTATCAACTGTTGTAAGTGATGACAAAAAAAACATTTTAGACTCGCTGTGTGACATCAAGAGCTTACTTTCCCGTGCCAAAGTATCACCTAGACTGTTGGAAATCTTCAGAATTAAATGTTTGTTAACATTAGTCGTAGAAAATTTGTTTTCGGAGATGAGAGCTGGGTCTTCACATATGCCAGCTTGAGTTTGACTATAGATTTTGTAGGGCAATTAAGGAGCATTTAAAGCAAAGGTGCAAAACAAAATTCTGCTACTTCACAAGTTCGAAGTCATATTACTCGAACTTGATGTCCGAGGTCAAGTATGTCCATCTGCCCAAAATGTAGTCGCTTCTAAATCTGTGTATCTGACCAAAGAGCAGAAACAAGAGGTGAGAGACTGGAGAGCAACATATGGTCAAGGAGTTCTACATAAAACGGTGGGAAGTATAGCGTGAAAGACAATCCAGGAACTCTGCCAATTAATCTGTATGCTTCAGAACATACTGTATGTAAACCAGTTGTCTTCAGTAAAGTCGGAGAAGTACAACAAATTCAAACTAAACAATTACCTGAGGTTGTGTAGGATGCAGGTGAATTTTATTTTTGAATATCTTGAACAGAGTAGGCATCAGTATGCTCAAAGAAAGTGTTACCTTCGGAATGAAAAAAGGCAAAAAACATAAGATACTCTCAAGACCCATTCAATCCGTTGTATTTTATGGAAAACGATGAAGCGGCCGTTTGTATGAAATATATAAATGAAAGCTTGAAAAAATGTGTTGTACGCAAAAATCAAATTGAGATAGAAGATGACGAGTTTATTATGATCAGCAATGTCATTGAAACAGTTACTTTAGCAGAGGCAAGAGAGGAGGTTGATGAAAATACCATCAGAAAGTCAACAAGAGGACGGAAAAGGAGAGTAATGGAAGATTTTTTCTACGATGATGACTAAATGCCCAATAAGATAAAATATGTAAATCGTGCGAAATACTGTTGTGCTCAGTACTTATTAACATTGAAGAGAAAATATGATAAACACATGTTCAGAACAAATCTATGTGAAAACAATAAAAAAGTAGATCACTTAAGTTATTGTGCTCAAACATTGTTGTCTAAGATGCAACTATTAACTGTTGTAGGCCAAATGGTTTGTTAATTTATCAGAAATAATTTTCGGGAACATTTGCAAAAAAATTTGGGGAACAAGGGAACACTGGTAATACTTTTGGGGAACAAGGGTACATTGGAAAACTATTTTTGGGGGAACAAAGCGAACTATTTTTGGGGAACAAGGGAACATGGTGTCATATTTACAGGGAACAAGTGACCATGACCCCCCACCCCCCACCCCCCTCCCCGGGAAGGACTCGTATTTCAATTGACTTTAAACCTTTATTACAACCCCTGGGAAGGACTCGTATTTCAATTGACTTTAAACCTTTATTACCACATGTCTATGCAAACAACTGACCAAAGAGAATGATATCGAAAAACCTCGCTCTCGAATCCAGGGTCTGACCTCTGTTGCTAAAGAAGTCAAGTTAAAATGTACCAAAATGTTACATTAAAGCCTCAGTTTTCAATTATTTTTAATGAGATTTCTTACATGATATTAGTGATGATATACACATACAGTATGGAACGGGTTTTGCGATTTTATTATCGGACCAGCTTCCCCAGGACAGGGGACTTATGGCTGTATGGGGTAAGCACGCATGTATATTGTTTCCTCGTAACCTAAACTCAAAGTTCAAAAGGTAAAATTCACCAAAGAGAACATTATAGCCACAGTATTCAAAATCTTAAATGCAATTTCGTTGCATTCTTATAATAATTATATTGTTTCCTTGTGGCTTTGAAGGATTTGACACACATTGGTTTCCAAGGACGTAGAGCGGATATTTGCGTTGGCCCACCTTCGGCTTTACTTTAGTTCTTAATTAAAATATGCCTACTGAGATATAAATAACATTGCATTTTTAACAAATAACTAAATTGGCTCCTTACACCAAACGATTCATGTCGTATATAGCAGGGCCCACGATTCGTGTCGCAAATAGCAGCGCCCAAGATTCATGTTATAAATAGCAGGGCACAATATGAATTCATGTCGTATATAGCAGGACACAATATTCGTGTCGTATATAGCAGGGCCCACGATTCGTGTCGTATATAGCATTCATGTTGTATATAGCAGGACACAATATTCGTGTCGTATATAGCAGGGCCCACGATTCGTGTCGTATATAGCAGGGCCCAATATTCATGTCGCAAAAAGCAGGTCACACGATTCATGTCGCAGATAACAGAGCACGTGATTCATGTCGCAAAAAGCAGAGCTCAAATAGCGGGCATACGATAGCAGGGCAGACGATGTAATATGGTCTATATATTTCACTATCGGATCTGACCTCGATATAAGTTATCATCATAACTTGTCGAACATGGCCTGACTTGATATTCGTTCGACCTGATCTTGAATAAAGTTATCATTATACATTTATGATAAATTGTCGGACACGGCCAAACTAAATAGTTGTTTGTTTCTGCGTAATAACTTAGCGCCGACAGTACTGGTGCCGTTTGTAAACAATAGTATTAAGCCCGATAGAATGCCTTTAATCACACATGTTTGTCTGAAATAGATCTGATCATTTTAAATTTACGTTGTATGTGTGTTGAAATAGGACTAACTTTTATTAAATCTAAATTATATTTCCAGAAAATCGGAGCATTTCCTAAGTCTAGGTTACCTAGACGAGTACCTTTATTATTTTGTTATTAGTTTAAGCGAATGTTCAATATTAGATGCAGAATAGAGCAGTTATTTCGCCAAACCATGTTTATAGTTGATTAGATCTTGGTCTTGATTATTGAATTTCAAGCAACATTTAATTAAAGATAATATATAATATTAAAGTCCATATCCCGCCAACAACATATGTACACTGTTGCTAAGCCTACTAACGATAACGTACCTTTGTAACTTACATATTTTGCGAATCAAGAGCTCTATAGCTACACTATAAACGCCTTGACCAGCCTTGATCAGCTTTGACCAGCATCCTATTGTTATCGTTGCCGTAGCGTCGAATTATAAGTTACCAACACTGCATTTACAATAATGAGTGGTTTAAGTACCCGTAAATAAATCTAGACTTTTAATCGGCACACATGCATTATTTTATGACCTCAACACATGGATTAAGTTTGGAAGAACGGTTTTGTAGTGAAATGTGGCGGTTTAGTTTCATTAACTATATTAGGACCCGAACAGTGTTCAGGCATAATACTGAAGCCTGTTTCAGTACGCTTTTACTTATCACGCTTGCTAAACGCACTCATGATACAGCTTATGGTTTCAGGACGGTAAAAATACTTTTAACACGATTTAGCTAAATGCCAGTTTGGGATACATAAATTACCAGTCGTTTGATAAAAAATTATTTAAAAGCGAGGATGTAAACCGATTCTGATAATCGGAACGGCCTACACCTTTGTAACTATATTACATATGCGGGTATCAGTACATATGACAAACTTGATTCATAGTGGGGCATGTCGTCGGATTATAATTATTTAGGCATTGCGCATAACCATCAGATTGTGCAGGTAGTGCGGATGGAATTGTCACTCGTTGGACAATCTTTCATATGTGTATATGGGTGTTGTAGGAAAAATAAATTAGGGAAAATTCACAAAGGAGCAATTCTGGATCCAAGAGGTAAGCTTTTCAGACTTTTTTAAAGGGACTGACTGCAATCCTGAAGTATTTAACGCACTATAAGCACCTCGAATAATTAATTAACTCTAAAAATGCTGACATATTTAAAATAATAGAACTAAAATTTGAAGATTAACATTTTCTTATGTTTTCCTGCCATATGTTTAATATATTATTGGTGCAGTTTAATCAACACTTACTTAGTAATATGCAAACGCAATTTGCTTTGAGCTATTAAAGGCATCGTCATGCAACAAACAGAACACTTAAAGAAACTAACCCGCCAAATAACGTCACCATTACACTGCACAACTTTTTATCAAAACTCTATCCAGGTGTTCAGGTCATATAATAATGTATATGTGCCAATTAAAAGTAAAGGTTTATTCACGGTTTCTTAAAATACTCGTTATCGAATATGCGTAAAATTAATTATGAGTTGGTAATTCTTAATTCGACGCTCCAGTTTTATGGTTTATGCTGACTGGTTAAAACTGTCTATAGTATATTGTGTCTATAGAGTTTGGGTTCTCAAAATATGTAAGTTATATATATATATATATCTCGTCGTCCATAGGTTTAGAAACACTGTACATATGTTGTTAAACTTGGCTGTTGTTGGAGGGATAGCTACTTTAAATGTAAAGGGTATACGTCAGGCTTTTCGTGGGGGTGGGAGTGGTGGTGGTGGTGGTGTGGCAGAGTGCGTGTGTGTGTGAGGTGGGGTGGGGGGGCCGTGTGGGGGTGGGGGGTGGGACGAGGGTATATGGGCCCATTTTAAATTGACAAGATGCTATATTCCTTTCTAAAGGGCAAACATATAAAGAATGAGCTTAAAGGTGACTTACAATGGAAAGTGATTCGGCACATTAACAGGCTACGCACTAGGGTTGATTTATCAGATTTCAATTAAAAATCTATGGTGATCTGAACAGCACGAACAACAAGTTGATAACGTCATATTTTGTTTTATGTCATAGTTTTATCATGAACTGGAACAGTTTTTATTATTATTTTTTTTATTATTTTTTATAGTTTTCGTAGTAAACACTTTAAATGCAAAACGCTGAATGCTAAAGTCCGCCATTGTGCATAATGTTATAACATTCGGATTATTTTGAACTATACTCCTCAAAATAATTTAATCAAAAGTTAATACTTTTGGGTCAAGTAACAATTATTAAATAATAAAATTAAACTTAAGTTATATCTCGGGTTGGAATTCCCTATCTTCACCGGATACCCATGTAAGATTCTTATAATATTTGTCCTCAAAATAATTTAAGCACAACAAAAACGAAATACGTATTTAAATCACATTTAATATTCAAAATATATGATTAATAAACAGATACATCAGCTATAAAGCGGATGAACTAAAAAGTGTTATATATATTCAGCGTGGCATCGCACATTTGAGATGTTTAGCCAATTTAAAAAGAATCTTTTTTCTTTTTTTCATTCTCAATAATTCAATGGAATTAAACATACTATTTTAGAATGAAATGAAACTCATCTTCCATATCTTGAGTATTACAATATTGACAAAAAAGTCCATTTCTTTCAATACTATTGATACCATAACGACCTGCTTGAATACTTAGAGAATGTGGCAATAATATTATTCTACACTTACTAAACTTCTTAAATCGCATGGCAATACATCTAATCTGTTTCATGTTGAAAAAGATTTGCATATTGACTTTTGTTATACAAATCTAAGATACCAGTATTTTGTTTATCAGCATACCAATTTTGAAAAAAATACCCGCAAACTCTTGTTTAAATACTAATACAAATAACTTAAAAGCAACAGTTACTGTATAAGAGTTATCCCAAACCCAATTGAAACCATAGTCATACATATTTTTTTAACATTAGTTAACCAGTTCTCATTATTAAAACTGGATTATGTACAGGTATGTGCGCTGCTAAAACAGATGTGTTCTAACAATATAACACGATGATTCCGTTTCAATACACTGCCTATGTTTGGGCAGAAGCATCCATACTATAACATGACTGGTAATCTAGGAGAAATATTGGTGAAAACCTAATTAGTACATACTGCATTACAATTCACTTATATTGTTAAATCATCATGTAGCTTCCGGACAAAATATAATCAGCCTACCGAGAAATTTGCTTAATTAGTGAGTAATACATATACAGATATACTTTATTTTATTTCATATGTATGGTTAGTGTCAATGGTAGGCAATTTCCACATAATGTAAATATATATTTGTATAATTTATATAGTTGAAAACTATACTCGTTACACTGACTCCTTTTATGCAAATGCCATAACACTCTTCATGGTAAGAGGAGAGAGATATATGTGTACCACTAACTAAGTAGATTTCCACTGCACATTCTAACCGAACATAATCACAAATAGATTCGCCTAGGTCCCGCCCGGCGAATCTGGAGATATAGGACGGAACGTAGGGCACCCATGTGTCAGAAAATGGGATATTTGATAACACTACATGTACTTTGCGTCATTTATCAATTACAAACATCTCTGTTTGAAGTACATGTCCTAACCTACATAGATTTTAAACTTAGTATGCAAATATATTAGCGATTAAAAAGCTTGATATAGACCTCGTATAAGCCATTTAGACAAATAAGAGCACGAAAACACCAATAAGAATATCCATACGGCACGCAGCCGCTTACCCGAACAAGATCCTTACTATTAAAGGCACACAGCCGCTTACCCGAACAAGATCCTAACTATTAAAGGCACACAGCCGCCACACAGCCGCTGATCCATAACTATTAAAGGCACACAGATGCTTACCCGAACAAGACACATAACTAAGGCACACGCTCGCATGAACAATAACCAAATTCTTACACAATTCTTATGTCATTTAGAAGCTCACCTTAAAGGAACACATGGTTGATTTTTAGCTCTACGGACCAACAGAGCTTATGGGATGGCGAGTTGCCCGTCGTCCGTCGGCTGTCCGTCGTCTGTTAACTTTTACATCGTTAAGACGATAGGGCCTTCTTTTTCATCCGATCTTTACCAAACTTTAACAGATTGTTAGTATCAATAAAAGCTCGGACACATTCGAAAACCAGCCAGATCGGACCAGTAACAGCAAAGTTATGGCCCTTGATTTAGTTAAAAATGCTATATTTTGCCTCGTTAAGACGATAGGGCCTTCATTTTTCATCCGATCTTTACCACACTTTACCAGATTATTAATATCGATGAAAACTCAGACAAGTTCGGAAACCAGCCATATCGGACCAGTAACAGCGGAGTTATGGCCCTTGATGTCGTTAAAAATGCTATATTTTGCCTCGTTAAGACGACAGGGCCTTCATTGTTCTTCTGAACTTACCAAACTTTAACAAATTGTTAAAATCGATGAAAGCTCGAACAAGTTCGAAAACCAGCCAGATCGGACCAGTAACAGCGGAGTTATGGCCCTTGATTTAGTTAAAAATGCTATATTTTGCCTCGTTAAGACGATAGGGCCTTCACTTTTCATCCGATCTTTACCAAACTTTACCAGGTTTTTAATATCAACGAAAGCTCGGACACCGTATGGATATCGCGCTTTTCTTCCAGTTCGTTGATTTTTGACGGAGTTATGGCTCTTTGAGATTTTTACTTTAAATTTCTTGTCGGCGCTACTCCTCCTAAACGGCTTGTTGGATTTCTACGAAATTTGACAGGATGCCTCTGAATGATGTCTAGTTGTGCAAAGCATGGTATATCAATGAAATCTTGCACAAGTTCGAAAACCAGCTAGATCTTGTTAGTAATGACAGAGTTATGGCCCTTGATTTTATGAAAAATGCTATATTGTATTTTCCTTTGTTAAATCTATAGTTACTTCATTTTTTATCTGATCTTTACCAACTTTGTTTAGATGTTAATATAAACCCCACCACCCATTTTATGGAATGTCATTCATAGAAGAAAGTGGGACAAATTAAAAAACACCCATGCCAGACTAGACACAGCAGACTTATTGCCCATGATTACATTTATGAAATTTCATTCATAGAAGCAAGTAGGACAGATTAAAAAATACCCATGCCAGACTAGACACAACATTGTTGTTTTTGCAATGTTTTAAAAGAAGTACTGATGGGAATTTTATGTCGACAACCCTTGATATAAGAGCCATTTTATCAAGTAGAGCGTCCACAGGCCCTCTTGGGCCTCCTGTTTTTTTAAAACTCGCGGCGTCCCTTTAGCTTCTACTGGTTAGGGCTTATGCCATGGTCTTTTGTCCGTCGTCCGTCCATCCGTAGTCCGTTAAAGGGGTTGATGCACCATTTTCAAACAATGTTTATTTTAAAGGGCTCTGAAAAACTTGAAAAAAGCTGAAAGAATTACCAAAATGCCATGAAAGATAAAGGAAATATGACCTATTGAAACTTTGCAAAGAAACATAAATTGAGGCAGCCATATTTGAACGATGACGTCATCGCGCCTTTCTGTCATATATGGCAAAATATCGTTTAAAGCAAAGAAAATCATTGCAAATGAAAAATAAGCATACCATTTATTCATTTTGCATCTGTATATTTATTTTTAATCAGTTTGCAGTGATTTTCTTTGCTATAAAATATAGTTTATCAATATGCCATAAATGGTAAAGAGGCGCGATGACGTCATCGTTCAAATATGGCCGCCTCCATTTATGTTCTTTGCAAATTTTCAATAGGTCATATCTCTTTTATTTGTCATGGCATTTTGATAATTCTTTCAGCTTTTTTCAAGTTTTTCAGAGCCCTTTAAAATAAACATTGTTTGAATATGGTGCATCAACCCCTTTAACTCTTTTATGTCAACACTCTAGCACCTTCATTATTCATCCGATCTTTACCAAACTTTACCAGATTATTAATATCAATAAAAGCTCAGACGAATTCGAAAACCAATCAGATCGGACCAGTAACACCGGAGTTATTGCCCTTGAATTAACGAAAATTGCTATATTTTGTCTTGTCAACAGTCTAGCGCCTCCATTTTTCATCCGATCTTTAACCTTACCAGATTATTAATATTAATGAAAGCTCGGATGAGTTTGAAAACCAACCAGATCAGACCAGTAACACCGGAGTTACTGTCCAGTAACACCGGAGTTACTGCCCTTGAATTATTGAAAATTGCTATATTTTGTCTTGTCAACACTCTAGCGCCTCCATTTTTCATCCGACCTTTACCAAATTTATCAGATTATTAATACCAATGAAAGCACAAAAGAGTATGAAAACTAGCCAGATCGGACCAGTAACTTCGGAGTTATTGCCCTTGAATTATTGAAAAAAGGCTTATTTTTTTGATGTCAACACTCTAGCACTTAGTTATTCATCTGATATTTACCAAACTTTACCAGATTGTTATTATCAATGAAAGCTCAGATGAGTTCGAAAACCAGCCAGATCAGACCAGCAACACCTGAGTTATTGCCTTTGAATGAACGAAAATTGCTATATTTTGTCTTGTTAACACTCTAGCACCTCCATTTCTCATCCGATCTTTACCAAACTTCACCAGATTATTAATAGCAATGACATTGCAGGCGATTTTGAAAACCAGCCAGATCGGCGTAGTCATATTGGGGTTATTTTCCTTGAATTAAAGAAATTTGCTATATTTTGTCTTGTCAACACTCTAGTGCCTCAATTTTTCATCTGATCTTTACCAAACTTTACCAGATTATTAATATCAATGAAAGCTCGAATAGGTTTGAAAACCAGCAGGATCGAAGCAGTAACACCGGGGTTATTGCCCTTGCATTAACGGAAATTGCTATGTTTTGTCTTGTCAACACTCTAGCACCTCCATTTTGCATTCTACCTTTACCAAGCTAAATGCCAGATTGTTGATATTGATGAAAGCTCGGTCAGATTCTAAAACCAGCCGGATTGGACCAGTGACTTTGAAGTTATGGCCCTTGAAGTATTGAAAAATGTGTTAAATTTATGTCAACCCTCTAGCACCTTCATGTCTCATCCGATCTTAACCAAACTTTACCAGATTGTTATGATAAGGCCTTCATTTTGCCGTATTTCAGCAAAACTTTGCAGGAATGATCAGTACCAAGCCTAAGTGTGCATATTATCACCTTGTTCCGGTTGAATGATTTTGGTGGAGTTATGGCCCTTTAAAGGTTTTTGATACACAAACTTTGTATGGACTAGTTCTCCTGAACCCCTGGCCGGATTTCAACGACACTTGGCAATGATGATCAGTATCAAGTCTAGTTGTATATATCATCACCGTGCTCCGGTTGAATGATTTTGGGCAGAGTTATGGCCCTTTAACGGTTTTAGTACACAAACTTTGTCCGGACTATTTCTCCTGAACTCCTAGCCGGATTTCAGAGAAACATGGCAGGGATGATCAGTTCCAAGCCTAGTTATGCATATCGTCACCGTGTTCCGGTTGAAATATTTTTGGCGGAGTTATGGCCCTTTACAGGTTTTAATACACAAACTTTGTCCGGACTAGTGCTGCTGGACCCCTGGCCGAAACTTGCCAAGGATGATCAGTATCAAGCCTAGTTGTGCATATTATCGCTGTCTTCTGGTTGAATTATTTTTGGTGGAGTTATGGCCCTTTAAAGGTTTTAATACTAACTGTACAGACTAGTTCTCCTGAACGCCTGCTTGGATTTCAACGAATTTTGGCAGGAATGGTCAGTACCAAGCCTAGTTGCGCAAGTCATATCGTTGTCGTGTCCCGGTTGAATGATATTGGTGGAATTGTGGCTCTTTAAAACCCTTTAAAGGGGTTAAAACATAAGCTTTGCCCCGACTACTTTTCCTGATCCGCTGCATGGATTTCCATGAAACTAGATAGGGATGACCATTACCAAGCCTAGTTGCACATGTCTTTGCCGTATTCCAGTTTAATGATTTTGACGGATTTATGGCCCTTTCTCCTGTAGGGGAAACATTTGTTTTTAGTAAAAAAAACCCACCTAGTTCTAATTTAGTATGGTTATTTAGGGACTCGAGGCACAACAATTACATAAAATGGAGTTTGAACGCCTGCATAAAGAGGCCACTCTACAGGCGGTCAAAACCTATTTTATATAATTGTTGTGCCTCGAGTCCCTAAATAACCATACCAAATTAGAACTAGGGCCGCTTGTTTAAATTGTGGGTATGGGTCAAAGGTTTAAGTTTCTATTTTGGGTGTTGTTGTTGTGTGAGTGTTGTTTTGTTTTGTTTTGTGAGTGTTTTTCGCAATATTTTAAAAGAAGTAGTGACGAAAATTTTATGACGACAACCCTTGATATAAGAGCCGTTTTAGCCAGTAGAGCGTCCACAGGTCCCCTTGTGCCTCTTGTTTCTATATAACGTTCATTTGTTCCATTATTAATATTAATCATAAGAATAGGACAAAGCAAACTGGTTTTGAATATTACTAACTATTGATTATTTTGCAATCAAAATATAATTAAACCTATGGAAGTATAAGAAAAAATAAATGAAGACTCAAAATTGTATTTAATTATATGCAGGCAGTTTCAAAGTCAAAATGGCTCTGGATTAATAAATGGAGAACTTTATTTTGATGCTTGATAAAAACTTTAAGATTGTCATGTGTCCCTTTAATAGAATCCAGATTGCCGTGTGTCCCTTTAATAGAATCCAGATTGCCGTGTGTCCTTTTAATAGAATCCAGAGTTCAGTGAAGGTCTAAGGATTCATTTACTTGCCATTTTATATATACTAGAACATACCAATGACATCGCATACACGTATCGAGGGGTCAGCGCAAACATTTTGTAACTGCATATGAATAAAGAAGGAGATACGATAGTTTTGCACTGAACACTCGGACTACATTATAAAGTTAGAATATGCACGAGATTAGGTTACAATCTAATAATGGTCATTATGTGTACGATACTAGAGTTCAATGCCAAACTGAGTGAAGCCCTGTGGTCTAGTGGTGTCTAGTGGTCTAGTGGTAAAGCGCTGGACCCATGATCGAAACATTGTGTCCCTGAGCAAGACACTTTATTTGCATATTTGCTTAGTACTGATTCTACCCAGGAAGACATTGAGATCGAGTTAGAGAGCTTTCGCTAGAATCGATGTAAAATAATTAAGTTTAAACTCACTGAACGCCGTGGGTATTGGCATCTTGATAATAGATACACTGATGTTTTGTCTTTTCATCCCTATTTTTTTAATGGGCCTGATCTTAACAAAATGTCATGCGACATTTTAAAATTGCGAAGCAAATACACGAATGATTATAAGCATACTTTTGCAGATATTTTTTATGTTGGGTCTCAACACTTTATCTTATCCAGCACGAATGTGTCTATACATACTCCAAATTTACCCTTGAGCAATGCACCTAATTATTTCAAATATATATAGTAAGGCACCGCCGTAATCGTTTATACATAATATATTATACATATCGTTGTGTGTTTTTTTGTGGTAGATCTTTGTCTGACTTTCATATTTTTAAACAGTCTTAAAATAGCTAGCCAAATAACGGCAAAACTACACTTCAAAACCGTGTATCAAAACGCTATCCAGGTGTTTAGGTCGTATAATAATGTTTATTATATAACCTATAAATAGACGCGTTTTCATTGGCTAAAAAGTATTTTTTTAGAAAAAATATCTAGCGATATTGACCTGTTTTTTTGATATTGACCTGTTTTTTTGATATTGACCTGTTTTATATAATTGTTTTTTTGATATTGACCTGTTTTATATAATTGTAAATTGAGGGTTATATAATAAAACAGTTATGGACTTTTCAGCTGTTATACATGATGTTGATATGCACCAAAAAATCATTATTGACCTCGGCTATCGCCTCGGTCAATAATGATTTTTTTGGTGCATATCACATCATGTATAACAGCTGAAAAGTCCATAATTGTATAATATGTGCCGATTAGAAATAATGTTTTTTTATAGGGTCTTGAAATATCCGTGATTGAATATGCGTAAAATAAATTATGAGTTGGTAACTCTTAATTCGATTCTCCAGTTATTGGGTTTAACCTGGCTGGTTAAGCCGTTGATGTTGTTTCCATATATGTTGGATTCTTAATATAAAATATAAAAGTTATATATATACCTTGTTGTCAGTAGGTTGGGAAGTGGTGTACATATTTTGTAAAATGTGGCTGTTGTTGGCGGGATAGTGACAACTGTTATGATAACAGTATCATTTATAATTAACTTAAATTGTTTATGGTATTTTGCAGAGTGACCTTTCATTACCGAAGACGCGTATACACCATCCGCTCAGGACGTGTACTCGATGCGAATCAACAAACACCGACTATAATATATTAAAACTGCACAGAGACATTAACCTGTAATATCCCTGATGCCGCTATCTTTTTAGTGCAAATCGTCCAACGACGGAGGAATTGGAGCACTTTCCTACATGTATTAAAGACACACAGCGAACGAAATAGACATGAATTACTATTCGGAAGAACTGAGTTTGGACATTATAAACATGGCTCAAGGAGACATGATGGAGTTAGACCTAGACACCTTAGAAACGTGCCAGGAAGTGACGGACTTCAGTTTTCCCCTGATGGATTCTGATCAGGATCTCGATATGCTTGACTTAGTGGCGTCGTCCTTTTGTTCTCCTTTCGCACCCATGCCTCTAGACAACCTGGAAGCATTTGACCTTCTTTTTCCGTCAACACAAGAGGAGGAGCCTCAACCTAGTGGGATATCTCAACTGAAACAGTTGCTGTTGTCAAGACCAAACGCAGAAAATAACCCACCTTCCGCATTAGCTACAGGTGGGAACGTCGTGAATTATTCAAAGAAACCTGGAACCAGACAAAGCGATCGCAATAAATTGACACACAATTTACAATCGTCCGAAAACTTCATGATGCCTTTGGTGTCTCCTGAAAATATAACGGAAACAAAGTCTTCAGACGAAACCGCGGCTTTGTCGCCGATAACGGAAACTGAGCGAAAACCCGCCGCAAAAGCTTTGAAATTTCCGCCGTGTTTTATATGTGGAGGCAATGCTTCCGGTTTGCATTATGGTGTGAACAGTTGCGAGGCATGTAAGGGTTTTTTCCGGAGATATCTTATTCGAAATGAAGAGTACACATGTACTAAAGGAGGAACTTGCACAATTGTCAATCGAAACAGAGAAAACTGCTCAGGCTGTCGCCTTCAAAAATGTTTTAGTCTAGGTATGTCGAAAAATAAGTCGAAACTGGGAAGATATACTCTATCACGAAGGACGGAGACCATACAACAGGTTAATAAATTAGAAGGAAAGAACGGTGACGATGCTATAAAAGGAAAAGCAACGACACACTTTTCAAAGTATAATGTAGACACCAAAAGAGGAAATAATAGAATGTTAGGCCCAAAATTAAACAAGGACTCAAATGGAATTACCCCGAAAGACAGGGTAAATGAAGGATTTGTAGCAGATCTTGTCAATGCGATGGATGAAATAAAACCGTATGGTTCTGTCATTACTAGCGACGAACAAGTGAATAGCATTCTAAAATTTCATTATGAACGATACAAGACAAAAATATCAGTGTATGGGGAAATGAAGTCCGTGCCCATGGCCGAATATTACAAACTTTTGAAAGAATACGGCATCGATATTGACGGCCGTTTACAATGTTTGAAAAGTTACATCCGAGAAATAGAGCGTGTCACTGCGAAGTACTGCTCTTTCGCAAAAATCATACCAGGCTTCGTCAATCTCCCACGAAAAGACCAGTCGAATCTTCTGAAGGCTTCTCGCTGTGACTTTTTTTTGATCCTTCAACACGAAGCATATCATCACGAATACAGAGTAATTATGACTCGCCAAGGTATAGCCTATCACGTTGAAGAGATTGCGGACAAGTGTTTCTCGCGAGAACTTATCACGAATATCTGCGAAACGTATCGACGCTGGCAGACATTGAACCTAAATAAAGCGGAAAAGGCTCTGCTAATCGCGGTGACTCTATTTTGCACGGATCGTTGTAGTCTCGAAAACAACCAAGGCGTAGACAATATTCAGACTTGGCTGTTGGGACTGTTGCGAGCACAGCTGGAGAAGACTTGCCCGACCTCGGCACAGAGAAGATTCTACAAGATAGTGGATTATCTGACATCAATGAGAGACAGCTCTGAGCTGTATTCCACAGAATATAAACAATTATGCAAGGACGAGATGGTGATTGAAGAAGTGCCGATGATGACGAAGTTTCTGCCCGAAGAAGACTAAGACTGATCAAACATGCGTAAAACAATCGACCATACTAGTGTTGAATGGCCAAATAATAGTTTGCATAATTTACCATGTGAGCGATGAAACATGGGCTGTTTAACCCCATTAAGTTATTTTTATGCAAGAGTTTAACAGAAGAAGTATTGTTACCTAGCTTTAGCTGAGAATGTTACCTTTAACATTGCAATTATCAAACGTTAAACGTAGGTTGTTACCTTTAGGGTATTGTTAGCGTTATCGATGTTAAGTACAAATAGGGTAAACTAATATGAATGATAAGTGAAACTATGAGCCACGAGATATAATAAGATATAAGTGCTGACGTACTAACGATATGTAAAGTACATGCTCACCAAGCGGTATGATACAGAAAACCAAGTTTAGTGCAAGTGTTAGCAATGAAAGAGGTTGGTTGGGTGGTGTTTACGTCATTTGCAGCACATTTTAGGTTACATTTAAGGGGCGATGCTTTAGTAGTGGAGAGGCACACCAGGGGCGATGCTTTAGTAGTGGAGGCACACCACGCACTTTTTTTCTGGGTAAAACTATACACCCCGTCATCTGAAATAATCGACACTTTCTCACTTACATGTCGAGCTCACAGTAGGATTTGAACTCGCATCCGTGAAAAGCGAGAAGGTTTCAACTGCAGCGTATTTACCATACCGGCCACGAAGGGCACAATGACTGCGGTTTCTGTCTGAACATTTTTAAACGGACATGCGCCCTGAGAAATGGATTAAGATTATATCAGTCGGATGACATAATAAAGTCGGTCAGACACCTAACATTACGATGGCGTTGTGATATGTCGTTTTTACTTGTTTACATTGAATCATAGTGACATTTTAACTACATTCGTGCGTGATCCTGCTCGGAGAAATATCGTTACTGCGCAGTTATGAATAATTTTATCTAAGTTGCAGACTGTCCGACTGAACTTTTGGAATTTGAATTTATTAAACTATTTTTTGTGTTAATACATGGACCTCCGTGGCCGGGATAGTCTAACCCTTTCTCGCCTCTCACCGCCTGGTTCCTGGGCAAGAATAGGGCCACTGCTTATATAGGCAGAGGGTAAACTGCCTCCCAATCATGTTCGTTTTTTTCATTTTTTGCCATGTTCATTAAAGGTCTTCATCATGATCCCAGAATTGTTTCAGGTACTACTTGAGTGGTGGCAGAAAACAATGATCGTGGCTCAAGCGAAAAATGGGGTATTTACAATATAAAGTGCAGCAACTCTGCAGTTCTGCAGGTGTGAAGATTACAGGCCCATTCTCCATATATTTATCTAGATGGGCCTGGAATGTTCATTCCTGTTGGCGCTATATAGCTATATAACTTGTTTATGTTGGTGCACTGGCCCCGTGTGGTTCCCGGGGGTCCCGTTTGGTCACGGTGCAAAGAATAGGGCCACTGCAGATCCCTTTGGAGGGGTAGGCAGAGGGGTAGAATCCCCCAAATTCATGTTCATTTTATAATTTTTGTTGATGTTCATTGATCTTCATCATGATCCCTGCATTGTTTCAGGTGCCATCTCGCTCACATCAAAAGAGCAGTGGCAGAAAAACATTAAACGTGGCTCCAGCGTCAATGGAGTTTCTACAATATAATTTGCAGCAACTCTGCAGTTCAGGGTGAGACGGTTCTAGGCCCATTTTCCATATTTTATCTCGATGTACATGGAGGATGAGCCTGGCATGTTCATGCCTGTTAGGCGCCATATAACCTTTCATGTGTTGGTGCGCCTTAAAACCCAATTCAATTCAATTCAAAAAATGTTGGTGCACAGTAAAGCCACAGTTCAACTCAGATTTAAACCTCTCACCGCTGCGGGTTCAAATCCCACTGGGAGCTCGACTTGTCGTGAGAAATTGTCGATTCTTATGAAACTGGTTCTACCCAGGACAAATAGGGTGATCTGCCTCTACCACAAACAAATCGAACGTTTAACATGTGCTTAACATGACGTAAAACAAGGAAACGAAAAACAACGAGTCTTAATACCTAATACAATCATTTAAAAACAGACTGACATAAAACATAATATAGGCCTATATCGTAAAATATTAATAACGTATTTTTTTTTTTCAAGATTTAATACTGTTCAATGAGCACAGACTCAATTAATTACAGATTATGACGTCAGTATATATTCGGTGTGGTGTGTCACTCTTTGATATTAATTACGAATTATGATATGAATTATTTGGTAAAGGCAAAATAGAATCTAACGTCGCTTTTAGAAAACGTTTAGTCATCTACTTGTAATTGTGAGCTCAAAGCTCAACTTTATAGTCACATTATACTAAACCCGAGAAGTCACCGCACAATCCCTTATAAGGTGAACGTATGGCATGGTGAATTCCAGTACCATCGTTATGAAGTCTCGTATGTAACAACGCTAAAGGTAACAATTCCGATAAAGGTAACAACCGCCGCTAAAGGTAACAATTTCAACGCTAATAGTAAAAACCTCCGCTAAAGGTAAAACTCACCTCTTCCGGTAAAGGTAACAAGGCTAACGCTAAAGGTAACAACCTTTTCAATATTTACAGTTTCAATGAAAATTGAGTAAAGGGGTTATTTTTAGTTACTCTGGCACTGGTGGCGTAAGCGCTGTTACTTTTAGCGGTACAGGTAATTGTTACCTTTAGCGGAATTGTTACCTTTAGCGGAGGTTGTTACCTTTAGGGTTGAAATTGTTATCTTTAGCGGCGGCTGTTACCTTTAGCGGAATTGTTACCTTTAGCGATGTTACACCCGGCCGATTAGTCCATGATTTGTGTATGTGTGTGTGTGTGTGTGCGTGCGTGCGTGCCTGTGTGTGTAAATGTGAAATACATTTTGTAAAGGAAAACAAAATTGTATATTATGAAATGATGACTGTTGTGTGTAAGTATGTATCGTGTGGGATACCTTTAGTAAAGGCAAGCACAACTGTATATTATAAAATGAATGAATATCTTGTGTAAATATGTATGTGTGTAGTATGACTTTTGCGTATTACTTTTGTAAAGGCAAAACTGTATGTTGTGAAGTCCATGAATTGTTTGTGTAAGAATGTCAGCGTTTGGAATGCCTTTTGTTAAGGCACACACCATTGTATTTTATTAAATGAATGAATATTTTGTGTAATATGATGAAATGAATGAATGTTTTGTGTAAACATGTATGCGTTTGGTATGACGTTTGTATGTGCATTTTGTAAAGCCAAAATCGTCTTTTATGAAATAAGCCAATATTTGTAAATGTTTAATTGCATTTTATAAAAGCAATGCCACGCAACACGTATTTATATCTAAATGCTTATTAATGCACATGGCTTTTTTTAATTTAAAAACAAAATGTACTTTATGAAATCATTGTAGTTGTGTATGAAAGTCGATTAACAATAGCTATGTATACGGCGCTTTATTGCAAGTTTGATCATGTTGATTTAGATCTATTTAGACAAAAGTTATCAGTGTGTGCCTTTTCACTCACCACACACATACAGACAATGTCAGTGCCTAAATGACGAGTAGCATTTCCTGTATCGATTGCAAAAAGTATACAGAATTAAGAAAAAAAAAATATATATATATATATAACTGTACTATATTGCCTCTGTTTTTTTTGTTTGTATTTTATAGATGTTTTTTTTTATAGATTTTTTATTTTATTTTAACAAGTAAACTATGCGACAGTTTTTGTTCTGTGTTTGGGATTTTTTGTTGTAGTTGTTTTTCGCTTCTATTCAATGAAATAAAGATAGTCATGTTGGTTTCATTTTAGTAGAAACGTTTAAGTTAATCCTTGTTTGTTTGAGATCGCTCCCAAATAAATAGCAATCAAAAGGTTCTTACATTTTAGGGTTAAAGTGAATTTCAACATAATGTAAACTTGCTATTAAAACATAAGTAGATCCACTATTTCATTATTGTTGTTACAGGTTTACCACCACCAATTACATGTAAACGCATTATTTCATTATTGTTATAGGTTTCCCACCACCAATTTCATGTAAACCTTCAAGGTGTAGTCGAATGTAGTTCCTATAATAAAAAGTAATCCCTCCTTTTTTGATGAAAGTGGGCATTATAAGTATGGGAAAACTGCCCATTTCTATTCGATTAAGAAGCGTATTAATAGGTTTTACTGGATCATTGATGAACATTTTCGCAATTTCGACTCTATGCTTACACGTTGTGAGCAACTATCGATGAAAACAGCTGTACACTTGACCTGTTTGGTAAACAAACAAGAACGTTCTTACATGTCTTGTGACCCCACATTTTCTGGTGATTTTTCAATACTTGAGTTGAAGTTGCAGCAAATCATTAATATGTGACATTTTAACACTGGTGTCTATGGGGAAAATAATTAGTGGTGTCATACCTATAGTACCGAATTAAAAAGCTTCGTTATTATAAGTACATGCACTAACAGTATGCCATGTATTTGTATATATTATGTAAACATGTTTGGCTTAAACCAATATACTATATATATTTGATTATGAATTTCACACGTGAGTGTTTAATTGTTCAAATACTTTTATATAGTTTTTATGGTCAACTTTAAGGGTTTTATTACTTTAAATATAAATCATATTCCGGAAAGTTTCTCAGAAATCAGAAATAAAGTTTTGAAAAAAACCTACACCACCCTGAACGTTGTTGTTTTTTTTACTTACATCTATCATTTACATAGTCACCTACCACATAGTGCTGTATATAACACTCATTTTTAGGTTGTTGCAATGGCTTCTGTTATATAACACTAATAGGAGGTTGTTGCAATGACTGCTGTATATAGCACTAATTGGAGGTTGTTGCAATGACTGTTGTATATAACACTAATTGGAGGTTGTTGCAATGATTGCTGTATATAACACTAATTGGAGGTTGTTGCAATTACTGCTGTATATAACACTAATTAGAGGTTGTTGCTATGGCTGCTGTAAACAACACTAATGGGAAGCTGTTGCAATGACTGATGTATTAGCACTAACTGAAGAATGTTACAATTACTAATTACTATAACACTAATTGAAGGTTGTTGCAATGACTATTGTATATAATACTAATTAGAGGTTGTTGCAATGGCTGATGTATACAACACTAATGGGAGGTTGTTGTACTGGCTGCTGTTATATAACACTAACTGGAGGTTGTTTCAATGAATGCTGTATATAACACTAATTGGAGGTTGTTGTAATGAGTGCTGTATATAACACTAATTGGAGGTTGCTGCAATGACTGCTGTATATATCACTAATTCGAGGTTGTTGCAATTACTGCTGTATATAACACTAATTAGAGGTTGTTGCTATGGCTGCTGTAAACAACACTAATGGGAGGCTGTTGCAATGACTGATGTATTAGCACTAACTGAAGAATGTTACAATTACTGCTGTATATAACACTAATTGAAGGTTGTTGCAATGACTATTGTATATAATACTAATTAGAGGTTGTTGCAATGGCTGATGTATACAACACTAATGGGAGGTTGTTGTACTGGCTGCTGTTATATAACACTAACTGGAGGTTGTTTCAATGAATGCTGTATATAACACTAATTGGAGGTTGTTGTAATGAGTGCTGTTTATATCACTAATCGGAGGTTGCTGCAATGACTGCTGTATATAACACTAATTGAAGGTTGTTGCAATGACTATTGTATATAATACTAATTAGAGGTTGTTGCAATGACTGATGTATACAACACTAATGGGAGGTTGTTGTACTGGCTGCTGTTATATAACACTAACTGGAGGTTGTTTCAATGAATGCTGTATATAACACTTATTGGAGGTTGTTGTAATGAGTGCTGTTTATATCACTAATTGGAGGTTGTTGCAATGACCACACTAATGGATGGTTGTTACAATGACTGCTGTATACAACACTAATGAGGGGTTGTTGCAATGACTGCTGTATATAACACTAATGACTGCTGTATACAACACCGACTAATGGTTGTTGCAATGACTGCTGTATATAACACTAATGAGTGGTTGTTGCAATTACTGCTACATATGTAACACTAATGACTGCTGTATACAACACCAACTAATGGTTGTTGCAGTGACTGCTGTATATAACACTAATATGTGGTTGTTGCAATGATTGTTGTATATAACACCAATGACTGCTGTATACAACACTAATTGGTGGTTGTTGCAATGACTGCTATTTATTACAATAATGGAAGGCTGTTGCAATGAGTTCTGTATATATCATTAATTGAAGGTTGTTGCAATGACTGCTGTATATAACACTAATTGAAGGTTGTTGCAATGACTGCTGTATATAACAGCAATTGAAGGTTGTTGCAATGACTGTTGTATATAACACTAATTGGAGGCTGTCGCAATGAATGCTGTTTACAACACTAATGAGAGGCTGTTGCAATGACTGCTGTATTAGCACTTATTGAAGAATGTTGCAATTACTGCTGTATATAACACTAATTGAAGGGTGTTGCAATTACTGCTGTATATAACACTAATTAGAGGTTGTTGCAATGGCTGCTGTATACAACACTAATGGGAGGTTGTTGCACTGGCTGCTATTATATAACACTAACTGGATGATGTTTCAATGACTGCTGTATAGAACACTAATTGGAGGTTGTTGCAATGCCTGCTGTATATAACACTAATGGGTGGTTGTTGCAATGCCTTCTGTAAATAACATTAATGGGAGGTTGTTGCAATGACTGGTGCATATAACACCAATTGAAGGTTGTTGCAATGACTGCTGTTTATATCACTAATTGGAGGTTGCTGCAATGACTGCTGTATATAACACTAATTGGAGGTTGTTGCAAAGACTGCTGTATACAACACAAATTGGAGGTTGTTGCAATGACTGCTGTTTATATCAGTAATTGGAGGTTGTTGCAATGACTGCTGTATATAACAATAATAGGAGGTTGTTGCAATGGCTGCAGTAAACAACACAAACTGGAGGTTGTTGCACTGGCTGCCGTTATATAACACTAATTGGAGGTGTTTCAATGACTGCTGTATATAACACCAATGGGTGGTTGTTGCAATGCCTGTTATATATAACACTAATGGGAGGTTGTTGCAATGACTGCTGTATATAACACTAATTGAAGGCTGTTGCAATGACTGCTGTATATAACACTAATTGGAGGTTGTTGTAATGAGTGCTGTTTATATCACTAATTAGAGGTTGTTGCAATGACCACACTAATAAGTGATTGTAACAATGACTGCTGTATACAACACTAATGAGGGGTTGTTGCAATGACTGCTGTATATAACACTAATGACTGCTGTATACAACACCGACTAATGGTTGTTGCAATGACTGCTGTATATAACACTAATGAGGGGTTGTTGCAATGACTGCTGTATATAACACTAATGACTGCTGTATACAACACTGACTAATGGTTGTTGCAATGACTGCTGTATATAACACTAATGAGTGATTGTTACAATGACTGCTGTATACAACACTAATGAGGGGTTGTTGCAATGACTGCTGTATATAACACTAATGACTGCTGTATACAACACAAACTAATGGTTGTTGCAATGACTGCTGTATATAACACTAATGGGTGGTTGTTGCAATGATTGCTGTATATAACACCAATGACTGCTGTATACAACACTAATGGGTGGTCGTTGCAATGACTGCTGTTTATAACAATAATGGGAGGCTCTTGCAATGAGTTATTTATAAAACACTAATGGGTGGTTGTTGCAATGACTGTATATATCACTAATTGGAGGTTGTTGCAATGACTGCTGTATATAACACTAATGACTGCTTTATACAACACCAACTAATGGTTGTTGCAGTGACTGCTGTATATAAAACTAATGGGTGGTTGTTGCAATGACTGCTGTATACAACACCAACTAATGGTTGTTGCAATGACTGCTGTATACAACACCAACTAATGGTTGTTGCAATGACTGCTGTATACAACACCAACTAATGGCTGTTGCAATGAGTTCTGTATATAACACTAATGGGTGGTTGTTGCAATGATTGTATATATCACTTATTAAAGACTGCTGCAATGACTGCTGTATATAACACTAATGACTGCTGTATACAACACCAAGTAATGGTTGTTGCAATGACTGCTGTATATAACACTAATGGGTGATTGTTACAATAACTGCTGTATAAAACACCAATGAGTGGTTGTTGCAATGACTGCTGTATATAACACTAATGACTGCTGTATACAACACCAACTAATGGTTGTTGCAATGACTGCTGTATATAACACTAATGGGTGGTTGTTGCAATGATTGCTGTATATAACACCAATGACTGCTGTATACAACACTAATAGTAGGTTGTTGGAATGACTACTGTATACAACACTAGTTGGACGTTTTTGCAATGACTGCTGTATATAACACAAATTGGTGGTTGTTGCAATGACTGATGTATATAACTCTAATTGGAGGCTGTCGCAATGAATGTTTTTTATAACACAAATGGGAGGTTGTTGCAATGACTGCTGTATTAGCACTAATGGGTGGTTGTTACAATGACTGCTGTATATAACACTAATGACTGCTGTATACAACATCAACTAATGGTTGTTGCAATGACTGCAGTATACAACACCAACTAATGGTTGTTGCAATGACTTCTATATATAACACTAATGACTGCTGTATACAACACTAATAGTAGGTTGTTGGAATTACTACTGTATACAACACTAATTGGACGTTTTTGCAATGACTGCTGTATATAACACTAATGGGAGGCTGTCGCAATGAATGTTGTATATAACACAAATGGGAGGATGTTGCAATGACTGCTGTATTAGCACTAATGGGTGGTTGTTACAATGACTGCTGTATATAACACTAATGAGTGGTTGTTGCAATGACTGCTGTATATAACACTAATGACTGCTGTATACAACACCAACTAATGGTTGTTGCAATGACTGATGTATATAACACTAATGAGTGGTTGTTGCAATGACTGCTGTATATAACACTAATGGGTGGTTGTTGCAATGCCTGCTGTATATAACACTAATGGGTGGTTGTTGCAATGCCTGCTGTATATAACACTAATGGGTGTTGTTACACGTACAGCTGTATATAACACTAATGAGTGGTTGTTGCAATGCCTGCTGTATATAACACTAATGGGTGGTTGTTGCATTGCCTGCTGTATATAACACTAATGGGTGTTGTTACACGTACAGCTGTATATAACACTAATGAGTGGTTGTTGCAATGCCTGCTGTATATAACACTAATGAGTGGTTGTTACACTGACTGCTGAATATAACACAAATGACTGCTGCATACAATACCAACTAATGGTTGTTGCAATGACTGCTGTATATAACACAAATGACTGATGCATACAACACCAACTAATGGTTGTTGCAATGACTGCTGTATATAACACAAATAACTGCTGCATACAACACCAACTAATGGTTGTTGCAATGACTGCTGTATATAACACAAATGACGGCTGCATACAACACCAACTAATGGTTGTTGCAATGACTGCTGTATATAACACTAATTAGTGGTTGTTACAATGACTGCTGTACATAACACTAATGAGTGGTTGTTGCAATGATTGCTGTAAATAACACCAATGACTGCTGTATATAACACTAATGAGTGGTTGTTACAATGACTGCTGAATATAACACAAATGACTGCTGCATACAATACCAACTAATGGTTGTTGCAATGGCTGCTGTATATAACACAAATGACGGCTGCATACAACACCAACTAATGGTTGTTGCAATGACTGCTGTATATAACACTAATGAGTGGTTGTTACAATGACTGCTGTATATAACACTAATGAGTGGTTGTTGCAATGATTGCTGTAAATAACACCAATGACTACTGTATACAACACTAACTGGACTTTTTGAAATGACTGCTGTATATAACACAAATTGGTGGTTGTTGCAATGACTGATGTATATAACTCTAATTGGAGGCTGTTGCAGTGAATGTTGTATATAACACAAATGGGAGGTTGTTGCAATGACTGCTGTATTAGCACTAACTGAAGAATGTTGCAATGACGCTGTATATAACACTAATTGGAGGTTGTTGCAATGACATCTATAAACAACACTAATTGGAGGCTGTTGCAATGACTGCTGTATATAACACAAACTGGAGGTTGTTGCACTGGCTGCTGTTATATAATACTAATTGGAGGTTGATTCAATGACTGCTGTATAGAACACTAATTGGAGGTTGTTGCAATGCCTGCTGTATATAACACACATGGGTGGTTGTTGCAATGCCGGCTGTATATAACACTAATGGGTGTTGTTACACGTACTGCTGTATATAACACTAATGGGTGGTAGTTGCAATGACTATCGTATATAACACTAATTGGAGGTTGTTGCAATGACTGCTGTATATAACACTTACTGGAGGTTGTTGCAATGACTGCTATATATAACAATAATGGGTGGTTGTTGCAACGACTGTTAGATATAACAATAATTGTTGGATGACTGCTGCATATAACACTAATTCGAGGTTGTTGCAATGACTGCTATATATAAAACTAATTGAACACGGCTGCAATGACTGCTGTATATAACACTAATTGGGGGTTTGTTGTAATGCCTGCTGTATATAACATTAATTGTAGGTTGTTGGAATGACTTCTGTATATAACACTAATTGGAGGTTTGTTGTAATGCCTGCTGTATATAACACTAATTGATGGTTGTTGCAATGAATGTTGTATATTACACTAATTGATGTTGTTGCAATGCCTGCTGTATTCAACAATAATTGGTGCTTGTTGCAATGACTGCTGTAAATAACACTAACGGGCAGTTGTTGCAATGACTGCTGTATATACCACTAATTGGAGGTTGTTGCAATGCCTGCTGTATATAACACTAACTCGTGGTTGTTGCAATGACTGCTATAAACAACACTAATAGGTGGTTGTTGCAATGACTGCTGTTTATAACAATAATGGGAGGCTGTTGCAATGAGTTCTGTATATAACACTAATGGGTGGTTGTTGCAATGACTGTATATATCACTAATTGGAGGTTGTTGCAATGACTGCTGTATATAACACTAATGGGTGGTTGTTACAATGACTGCTGTATATAACACTAATGAGTGGTTGTTGCAATGACTGTAGTATATAACACTAATGCCTGCTGTATACAACACCAACTAATGGTTGTTGCAATGACTGCTGATATAACACTAAGGGGTGGTTGTTGCAATGATTGCTGTATATAACACCAATGACTGCTGTTTACAACACGAATTGGTGGTTGATGCAATGACTGCTGTATATATCACTAATTGGAGGTTGTTGCAATGACTGCTGTATATAACACTAATGGGTGGTTGTTACAATGACTGCTGTATATAACACTAATGAGTGGTTATTGCAATGACTGCTATATATAACACTAATGACTGTAGTATACAACACCAACTAATGGTTGTTGCAATGACTGCTGTATATAACACTAATGGGTGGTTGTTGCAATGATTGCTGTATATAACACCAATGACTGCTGTATACAACACTAATTGGTGGTTGATGCAATGACTGCTGTTTATAACAATAATGGGAGACTGTTTCAATGAGTTCTGTATATAACAGTAATGGGTGGTTGTTGCAATGACTGTATATACCACTAATTGGAGGTTGTTGCAATGACTGCTGTATATAACACTGTTGGGTGGTTGTTGCAATGACTGCTGTATACAACACTAATGAGTGGTTGTTGCAATGACTGCTGTATATAACACTAATGGGTGGTTGTTACAATGACTGCTGCATATAACACTAACGAGTGGTTGTTGTAATGACTGCTATATATAACACTAATGACTGTAGTATACAACACCAACTAATGGTTGTTGCAATGACTGCTGTATATAACACTAATAGTAGGTTGTTGCAATGAGTACTGTATATAACACTAATTGGAGGCTGTTGCAATGCCCGCTGTATATAACACTAACTGAAGGTTGTTGCAATGACTGCTGTATATAACAATAATTGTAGGTTGTTGCAATAGCTGCTGTATGTAACACTAATTGGAGGTGGTTGCAATGCCGGCTGTATATGACATTAACTGGAGGCTGCTGCAATGACTTCTGTATATAACACTAATTGGAGGTAGTTGCAATGACTGCTGTATATAACACTAATTGGAGGCTGTTGCAATGACTGCTGTATATAACACTAAGTGGAGGTTGTTGCAATGACTGCTGTATATAACACAAACTGGGCGTGGCTGCAATGACTTCTGCTATATATAACAATAATTGGTGGTTGTTGCATTACTGCTGTATATAACACTAATTGGTGGTTGTTGCAATGACTGCTGTATATAACACTAAATGTAGGTTATTGCAATGACTGCTGTATATAACACTAATTGTAGGTTGTTGCAATGACTGTTATATATAACAATAATTGGTGGTTGTTGCATAGCTGCTGTATATAACACTAATTGGAGGTGGTTGCAATGCCGGCTGTATATGACACAAAATGGAGGCTGCTGCAATGACTTCTGTATATAACACTAATTGGAGGTTGTTGCAATGACTGCTGTATATAACACTAATGGGTGGTTGTTACAATGACTGCTGTATATAACACTAATGAGTGGTTATTGCAATGACTGCTATATATAACACTAATGACTGTAGTATACAACACCAACTAATGGTTGTTGCAATGACTGCTGTATATAACACTAATGGGTGGTTGTTGCAATAATTGCTGTATATAACACCAATGACTGCTGTATACAACACTAATTGGTGGTTGATGCAATGACTGCTGTTTATAACAATAATGGGAGACTGTTTCAATGAGTTCTGTATATAACAGTAATGGGTGGTTGTTGCAATGACTGTATATACCACTAATTGGAGGTTGTTGCAATGACTGCTGTATATAACACTGTTGGGTGGTTGTTGCAATGACTGCTGTATACAACACTAATGAGTGGTTGTTGCAATGACTGCTGTATATAACACTAATGGGTGGTTGTTACAATGACTGCTGCATATAACACTAACGAGTGGTTGTTGTAATGACTGCTATATATAACACTAATGACTGTAGTATACAACACCAACTAATGGTTGTTGCAATGACTGCTGTATATAACACTAATAGTAGGTTGTTGCAATGAGTACTGTATATAACACTAATTGGAGGCTGTTGCAATGCCCGCTGTATATAACACTAACTGAAGGTTGTTGCAATGACTGCTGTATATAACACCAATTGGTGGTTGTTGCAATGACTGCTGTATATAACACTAAATGTAGGTTATTGCAATGACTGCTGTATATAACACTAATTGTAGGTTGTTGCAATGACTGCTGTATATCACACTAATTGATGTTGTTGCAATGCCTGCTGTATACAACACGTATTGGTGCTTGTTGCAACGACTGCTGTATATAACACTAATGGGTGGTTGTTGCAATGACTGCTGTATATAACACTAATTGGAGGTTGTTGCAATGCCTGCTGTATATAACACTAACTCGTGGTTGTTGCAATGACTGCTGTATACAACACTAATTGGTGGTTGTTGCAATGACTGCTGTTTATAACAATAATGGGAGGCTGTTGCAATGAGTTCAGTATATACCACTAATTGGAGGTTGTCACTAGCGGATCCAGGGGGGGCGCACCCGGCGCCCCCCCCCCCCCTCCCCCTAAAAATTCCAGATCATACATGTATGTCCATTTTACTGTAGATAAAATATCAAATACGCCCTCAGTATAAAAAAAATTCTCGCTCACTTCACTCGCTCGACGCATCATGGCTAATGAGTGGTTTAATTAACACATTGTTAAATCCTTTTATTTGAAAACGGACTTTTTTATTCATACATGTATGTCCATGTTACTGTAGATAATATATCAAACAATTTCGATGCACACCCTCAGTATAAACAAAATTCTCGCTCGCTCGACGCATAATGGCTAATGAGTGGTTTAATTAACACATTGTTAAATCCTTTTATTTGAAAACGGACTTTTTATTCATACATGTATGTCCATGTTACTGTAGATAATATATCAAACAATTTCGATGCACGCCCTCAGTATAAACAAATTTCTCGTTCGCTCGACGCATAATGGCTAATGAGTGGTTTAATTAACACATTGTTAAATCCGTTTATTTGAAAATGGACTTTTTTTATTCATACATGTATGTCCATGTTATTGTAGATAAAATATCAAACAATTTCGTTGCACGCCCTCAGTATAAAAAATATTTCTCGCTCGCTTGACGCATAATGGCTAATGAGTGGTTTAATTAACACATTGTTAAATTCTTTTATTTGAAAACGGACTTTTGTTATTCATACGTGTATGTCCATGTTACTGTAGATAAAACATCAAACAATTTAGATGGACGCCCTCAGTATAATTTTTTTTCTCGCTCGGTTCGCTCGCTCGACGCATAATGGCTAATAAGTGGTTTAATTAACACATTGTTAAATCCTTTTATTTAAAAACGGACTTTTTTACCCTATAAATGCACTACCGCAAACGTTTTATGAGGCTAGAGACGGACCCGAAAATTGACCAAAATATTACGCCCCCCCTAAGCTGAAATCCTGGATCCGCCCCTGGTTGTTGCAATGACTGTATATACCACTAATTGGAGGTTGTTGCAATGACTGCTGTATATAACACTAATGGGTGGTTGTTACAATGACTGCTGTATATAACACTAATGGGTGGTTGTTGCAATGACTGTATATACCACTAATTGGAGGTTGTTCAATGCCTGCTGTATATAACACTTACTTGTGGTTGTTGCAATGACTGCTGTATACAACACTAATTGGTGGTTGTTGCAATGACTGCTGTTTATAACAATAATGGGAGGCTGTTGCAATGAGTTCTGTATATACCAATAATGGGTGGTTGTTGCAATGACTGTATAAACCACTAATTGGAGGTTGTTGCAATGACTTCTGTATATAACACTAATGGGTGGTTGTTACAATGACTGCTGTATACAACACTAATGAGTGGTTGTTGCAATGACTGCTGTATATAACACTAATGGGTGGTTGTTACAATGACTGCTGTATACAACACCAACTAATGGTTGTTGCAATGACTGCTGTATACAACACTAATGAGTGGTTGTTGCAATGACTGCTATAAACAACACTAATGAGTGGTTGTTACAATGACTGCTGTATACAACACCAACTAATGGTTGTGGCAATGACTGCTGTATATAACACTAATGACTGATGTATACAACACTAATAGTTGGTTGTTGCAATGACTACTGTATACAACACTAATTGGTGGTTGTTGCAATGACTGATGTATATAACACTAATTGGAGGTTGTTTCAATGGCTGCTGTATATAACACTAATTGGAGGTTGCTGCAATGCCGGCTATATATAACAATAATTGAAGGTTGTTGCAATGACTGCTGTATATAACACTAATTTGAGGTTGTTGCAATGGCTGCTGTATATAACACTAATTGGAGGTAGTTGCAAAGACTGCTATATATAAGACTAATTGGAGGTAGTTGCAAAGACTGCTGTATATAACACTAATTGGAGGTTGTTGCAATGACTGCTGTATATAATACTAATTGAGGTTGTTGCAATGACTGCTGTATACAACACTAACTGGAGGTTGCTGCAATTATTTTTGTATATAACACTAGTTGGAGGTTGTTGCAATGACTGCTGTATATAACACTAATTGGAGGTTGTTGCAATGACTGCTCTATATAACACTAGTTGGTGGGGTTGTTGCACTGACTACCGTATATAACATGACTTAAAGGTTGTTGAAATGACTTCTGTATAATATAACACTATTTAGAGGTTGTTGCAAGGACTTAATACTAATTGGAGGCTGCTGGAATGACTGCTGCATATAACACTAATTGGTGGTTGTTGCAATGACTGCTGCATATAACATTAATTGGTGGGGTTGTTGCAATGACTGCTGCATATAACACTAATTGGTGGGGTTGTTGCAATGACTACTGTATATAACACTAATTAAAGGTTGTTGCAATGGCTTCTGTATATAACACTAGTTGGAGGTTGTTGCAAGGGGTACTGTATATAACACTAATTGGAGGTTGCTGCAATGACTACTGTATCTAACATGGTTAATGAAAATACTCAATGCTGATTGGCTATCAAGCAGTTTTCGAAAAAGCTATAAAAACCTATGACGTCACGTCCTTTAACCGTTAGAATGTCATTTTAAACGATTTTCAACGTCCGAAAACATCCAAAACAGCGAATACGTTATTTTAATGCAAGGTTACTTTCAAACAACACATGTTAGAAACACGGTAAAGCTGGGTTTTTACTTCGTTTGGTGCTGAGAGATTGACGTACAATGTAAGTTGTGAGAATGTGTTTGTATTATGTTTAGTCTCTTGAAAATGTGTATATAAAATACATAACAATCCACGTCAGATAAGAAATAAAATATTTCAAGCAGGTTTATATTTTGCGAGATCAAAACCTGGTGTTTGGTACTTGAAAAACATTGAAACCGTGGCCCTTTGTATCGATAGTCTTCAAGTCCTGCCCACCAGGTTTTTATCTGGGACAGTATAATCCTCCTGGAAATATTTTATTTCTTAATTAAAGGTTACTGTAATGGCTGCTGTTATAGAACACTAATTAAAGGTTACTGCATTGGCTGCTGTTATATAACACTAATTAAAGGTAACTGCAATGACTGCTGTTATATAACACTAATTAAAGGTTACTGTAATGGCTGCTGTTATATAACACTAATTAAAGGTCACTACACTGGCTGTTGTTATATAACACTAATTAAAGGTTACTGCATTGGCTGCAATTATAGAAAACTAATTAAAGCTTATTGCAATGGCTGCTGTTATATAACACTAATTAAAGGTAGCTACATTGGCTGTTGTTATATAACACTAATTAAAGGTTACGGTAATGGCTGCTGTTATATAACACTAATTAAAGGTCACTACATTGGCTGTTGTTATATAACACTAATTAAAGGTCACTACATTGGCTGTTGTTATATAACACTTATTAAAGGTCACTACATTGGCTTTTGTTTTATAACTCTTATTAAAGGTTACTGCAATGGCTGCTGTTATATAACACTAATTAAAGGTCACTACATTGGCTGCAGTTATAGAAAACTAATTAAAGCTTATTGCAATGGCTGCTGTTAAATAACACTAATTAAAGTTTACTGCAATGACTGATGTGTTACATAACACTAAGTAAAGGTTACTGCATTGGCTGCTGTTATATAACACTAATTAAAGGTTACTGCAATGGCTGCTGTTATATAACACTAATTAAAGGTTACTGCAATGACTGCAGTTATAGAACACTAATTAAAGTTTATTACAATGGCTGCTCTTAAATAACACGAATTAAAGGTTAAAGCAATGGCTTCTGTTATAAACATTAATTAAAGGTTACTGCAATGGCTTCTGTTATATAACACAAATTAAAGGTTACTGCAATGGCTGCTGTTATATAACACGAATTAAAGGTTACTGTAATGGCTGCTGTTATATAACACTAATTAAAGGTTACTGCAATGGCTGCTGTTATATAACACAAATTAAAGGTTACTGCAATGACTGCTGTTATATTACAATAATTAAAGGTTACTGCAATGGCTGCTGTTATATGACACTAATTACAGGTTACTGCAATGGCTGCTGTTATATAACAATAATTAAAGGTTACTGCAATGACTGCTGTTATATAACACTAATTAAAGGTTATTGGAACTAACTGGAGGTTAATGTCTTTAATAATATCTCCATTTTATTCTATCAAAATCAACTTTCACTTTTACATAAAGGCCAATGACTGGCTGGCATCGAGTTGTGGTACAACAGTAGACAACACCAACACCTCATTGTGCTAAGTATATTTTTTTTAATATGCAAAATGCACGATTATATTGGTTACATTCTAGAAACACATAAAACCACATAACATTAATGAGTATTTCATATAAGACTTTATCACATAAATTCCTTGATAGCCGTGCTGAACACACATTTCATATTTTGTTCGAACTCTTGAATTCTTTTGAATTTAACTCGCCACAAGGCTTGTCAAAATAAAAATAAGTTATGACTTGTTTCATACTAGAATGGTGTTCCACCGTAACAACTGTGATGCCTGTCGAGTGCTTATTTCAGCCAGTTATGAGCTTGGTTAGGTAACAGGCTAAAGTTTTATGAAAAGGGGCATTACTCTGCCAGAATGAAAGTCAGAGTTACTGGACATATGTAACAACATTCCTTGAGATAAGATAGAAATGTGTGTGAAGTTTTATAAACATAGGTCAAATACTTTTCAAGTTATGACCAAGGTTAGGTTGCAGGTTGAAGTGTGACGGATGACAAAGTGATCCCTAAGTGTCTGCCATGCTACACAGGTGACACAAAGACTAATAATATAGAATTTGGATTTCATTTAAGACCCCTTATATCACAGACAATACAAAGTATTTGAAGAGCTTTTTCTTACTCGTTCACATTTTCACCATGTCTTTCCAAAATTAGGGAACATCATTATTTCAGGGTTCTCAAACGTCACATCAGGATCCGTATCATACAACCCTTTCAGGACTATCTTAATCCCGCGTTGTCGGGCAGCTTCTATCATCACAGTTTTAATCTCGTCCGAGACTTTCTGATCATAAATATCTAAGTGTTTCAAATTTTCACAATTTACAACAAGATTTAACAGCGCATTGTCCGAGAAGTTTCGAATCCAACTTAGGTTTAACTGTTGGATGTTTTTGCCATATTCACACACAAACGCCAACCCTTTGTCTGTTACATGTTTACATGCTGTTATACACAGAGATTCCAACTTTGGTAGTTTCTGTAGAAGAGAAAAATATATGCATGTATTATATACTTTCCAGTGAAATAGTGGACTTTATGAGTAAAATAAAAGCTTATATTTTCATTGTTTATATTTCACAAGTGAACATATTTTCACTCAAAACGACGTCATGCAACTGTTGACGTTATTTACATTGTTGACGTTATTGACGTCATTGTTTAGGCGCATTATGTTTTTTCTGCATAAATTTCCAGGTTGTGAGTAAATAATAAATAGAATATTTGTTGGGTTTGTCATGAATATGGGATTTATAGTCATCTCGAAGTGAGAAAAATCAAATATTTCCACTCGTGCTAAAGCACTTGTGAAAATATGTTTTCTCACTTCTCGATGAATATAAATCTTATATTCACTCCAAACATCTTCTCTGTATTTAAACCTAAATTCAAAATGTTTAATGTTAGAATCTGTTTTACTGCGCATCAGGTTAAATATTACAATTTATCATGTTTTCACCTTCTTAAAGAAAACATTATTATGCATTTAAATATATATTTTTAACACACGCATATAATTCTCCAATCTGACTGGTAAATAGTAACCCTTAACCCGCTAAGCATGACTATAATAGCCTTTGCGTCCATTGTAAACCCAGATCAGCCTGCGAGTAACTCCTTTGTCACATAAATGGAATGGTCTTAAATCAAAGAACAGTCCATTATATATATGAAGCAAGGGTTAAGAAATGGGTTAAATAGTGCATTACTCCTTGCAAATCAATCATTAATAAATTCTGATATTTTGACAATTACCATATTCTTCCATATTTTCCAAAGTTATTTTTAGATATTTTTAAATAATACTTGCTTGATATAAGTACAGCATCCCCTTTAATCAAGGGCATTAACTCTCTTACATATAACTGAAGCATCTCCATGGCCGAATGGTTAACGATGTTGCGTTGTAAACCTTCGCCTCTCACCGCTGCGGGTTCGAATCCCACTGGGAGCTCGACTTGTGAGGAATTCAGCGATTATGAATATTCTTTCACTGATAAATCCCAATATTTCACTCGTAGAAATGTAATAAACAAATTTTACTGAATACCATTACTTTTACATCATCAAGGGACATAAATCTGTTATGCATGCATCAACTTCGCTCATTACCAATCTTATTCTATATCTATTGATATAAAAAAAACTTTCAGACAAAATTTGGTAACAATAGGAATTTAGGAAACCATTCATAGAGAATCTTACATGAGTACTCATTCATTATAGAATTTATTAAAAGAGTTGGCAAAATTATATAATGCGAGGCTCTTGCCGAGCATTATATCATTTTTGCTAACGAGTTTAATAAATTCAATAATGAATGAGAACAAATGTTAGATTCTATTTATTAAGTAACTTATAATGTCACATTATGCCAGAAAACGTACATTAACGTGATGTCCATGACGTCATTAATGTTATGTTATACCATATCGAAAATATTGAATGGTGTTATTACACTCCCACACCACATGTTATTTGATAAACCTAGTTATTGTACAAGTAAACAAGATGAACTACAACCATCATTATTATGTATTACAAATTACCTTCCTAAGGAGAAGAATTCTATAAGCAATTCTGCTTTTTTTCTTATCCTTTAATACGCTTTGTACAATTATATGTGTTATGTTATAAACTGTTGAATACATAAAACATGTGTTTTAAAAGGTATAAAACAAGATGAAACATGGACACTGGACGATGTTAGTAAATGAAGACCTGATGCCGGACAAAGTGCCATGACGTGACGTCATTTAGTTTTATCTGAAAGCGTTTGTTAGAAAAACTGTCAAAACACTGAAATGCGTTAGAAACGGGTTAACTAGTATTGAGTTTTTCGATAATATTTCAGTCGTTTAATGATCGCATATTATGTTTAACAGCTCCGGCGTTGTGTTAAACTTGCGACCATCAAACAACTGATATACCGTCGCAAAAGTCAATCATATGACATCAATAAATTCTGATATTTTGACAATGAGCATATTCTTTCATATTTTTATTTATAAGTTATTTTTAGATATTTTTAAATAATACTTGCTTGATATAAGTACAGCATCCCCTTTAATCAAGGGCATTAACTCTCTTACATATAATTCGGTTGGGCTTATTTATCGATCTAGTCCAAGACCTTACAGAATTAAAACATCCGTTTAAATTTGGTGAAAATCAGAAGACATTTACTACAGCAAGCATGAATACAAACTAAAATTCCCTTATGCTGAAATAATGAAGGGCAATCTCCACAGCACATGCATCAAGGTTTGCTCATTGTGTAACTCCTCCAGGATCTCATTGAAACAAGCCTTCCGGCAACTATTTGGTGGAAATCAAAATCTGAGTACAATTAACCCTATAACAACAGGAATACGGTACACTGGGAAAAAGTAAAACCAGTCAAACTCACCCTCAGTATTGTTTGTAAAATACAATCTGTCACAATATAACCACAATCCTTCAGACTGAGAACGCGAAGGTTTGGGCAGTTGGTCCACATGGCCTTCAGCACAGCCTGGGTCACGTACACGCTGTCAAGGTCCAGATGGTCCAGCACTGGAACCAGCAACTGTTTTAAATTTGCAGAGTTTAACTTCTTTTTTTTCTTTAATTGTGCTATCATAGTACTGCAATGGAAAAAAAGGAACTAGAAATGTGTCCATGGGACATGGATGCCCTCACTAAAAAAACTTTGTTTGAAGAAAAAAGGGGCTGTAACTCAGGTAATATAAAGTCGATTTTGATGCTTAATCGATTTGCATATCTTGGGTATTATGACATCACAGTAGGTGAGCATCCTAAAAAGTTTCTAAACAATCAGTTGAAAACTGTGGGAGGAGATAGACACACAAGATATTTTAACATCAAATGACGAAAAAATGTTAATATATGGTTAATAATGTCGAGCACTATTGTGAAGAAGTCCAATTTTTTATCTGACCAATGTCAACCCCAAGAGATATTTCGTCGAAAGTAGGTCACAGTTGCACATGATGTTAGATGCGTATAAGGAACATACTGGTGAAGTTTGCTGAAAATCCTGCAAGAAAGATGGAAGACACGCATTTTGTAGCGGAGACCTGACGTGACCTATAATTCTTCGAAAGTATATGTAGGTCACAGCGACCTGAAATTCTGCAAATAATGATAGACGCAGATATAAAGGAAGATTGTGATGAAGTTTGGTGAAAATCCTGTAAAAAAGAGACTAGATAAGCATGTTGTAGCGGAGACCGGACATGACCAGTATCTCATCGAAAGTAGGTCACAGCGACCAACAATTGTGTATGTTATGTTGGATCCATATAATACACATTCTCAAGTGCAGTTTGGTGAAAATCCTGCTTGTAAGGCCAAAAAATAAAATGGTTTGTTTCCGCAGCTTCAAAAAAAATAGGGTATGTAGGTAGGCAAAACTTTTTATTTTTTTATTTTTTATTTTTTTATTATTAATGACCTTATTTTTGCTAATGAAAAAACACTTTTAATATGATAAAATTACTGGGGAAGGTATTAATACTAAGATAATACATGGTTATGGCCTTTTTTCAATATTTGGTTATGTACACTGCAAACCCCAGAGGTCGTGGATTCATATCTCTCAATAAAAAAACAAAAAAAACACCTTTTTTTAAATTGTTTTTATTTTTTCAATAAAAAAAGTTAGGGTCGGCGGCTAAATAATAGGGTCGGTCGGCTTAGCGAAAATTCTGTTAAGCCTAACGAAGAAGATATTAAGAAATGAAAATCGGAGGCACGGACGGACTAACAAACAAACTGACACACATACACCCAGAGCTAAGTCGAGATCCGTAAATGGGCTCGACAAAAGACATAGGTCTTTGGTAAAACCTACTAATTATTATACCCAATATTAAGCCAAATACTATACCTTTTGAGAAATTCATCAGGAAAATAGTGTACCACATGAGGAATTCATCAGGTAAATAATGTGCCTTATGAATAATTCATCAGGGAAATACTGGAGGAAATTACGTATCTTATGAGGAATTCATCAGGAAAATAATGAACCTTACGAGAAATTCATCAGGAAAATACTGGAGGAATTCATCAGGAAAATACTGTACCTTATGAGGAATTCATCAGGAAAATACTGTAGCTTATGAGGAACTCATCAGGACAATACTGTACCTTATAAGGAATTCATCAGGAAACTACTGTACCTTATGAGGAATTCATCAGGAAAGTAATGTAGCTTATGAGGAATTCATCAGGAAAATACTATACCTTATGAGGAATTCATCAGGAAAATCCATCAGATCATATTCCTGAAGATTGTTAGACACAAAACTGATACACGTCTGTAACAGGGTGCTGATTTTGGTGCCGTCATGATATTCACTCTGAAATGATGTACGAAAATAATGCAACATGTACATGACATTGTACTGAAAGACCCTATAAGACCAGATGCTGATACATTTATTCAAGGGAGGCTGGACAATCGTGAAAATTGCTGGTGCGAGTTTTTCAATATTTATCCTTAAATCACTTAATGGCCAGAAAAAAGGCCCTTCCAGCCATTGCACACTGGATACCATGAAGTAATGACCATTGTTCCCCAGATCCCCATAAATATTAATTTAGGACACTATTCCCTCATCCCTAAAATAATCTTTCCTTTGCATCGGTTATAAATTACAATGTAATATTCTAACGTATTTGGAATGAAGTGGTAAATACGTCCGCTGACTAGGCAGTGTATTGCTAATGTTCCCCAGATCCCTAGAAATAACCGGCCATGTTCCCAAGATCCACAAAACCCCTGGGAGGTCCTCAGGAATGTAATTTTTCAGTTCCTATTAAAATAAATCTCACTAATCTCATTTAAATATTTCCTTCACTCTCACAAATATTGACTTGACAAAAACATCTTGATCGAGTTGGGAATGTGGAAAGCTTGTTAAGCTTTTAAGAGTTCTCTGATCAATTTCTTGAGGGTAACGTTATTTCCTCTTCCTACTTCATGAATATGAACTGATTAACAATTAGGTTAATGATTATAATTATGTGAAATAGCCGGGCCCCGTGATAAGAATTCATAATTATTATAAGTCGCGATCATGCTCTGTATCCAGTCTACTTTCTTGGTTGGACTTATATAGCCTATATAGTAGATCAGAATTCTCAAAAATAGACTGGCCACTCTATTATAAAAAAAAAGGATTAGTAAACAGTCTATTAAATCATTTTAGAATTATTTTATTTTGGTTTCAAGAAACTCATTACTCAGTGAATGATACAAACAGTCTTAATCTGTTTCTCACAGCAATTAAAAGGCTCTTTCAGTTCTGAGAACACACTGAGTTGCATCATAATAGCATGACGTGATGTCATAATACCCAGAAAGTGATGTCATGATAGAAACAACCAAATGAAAATATGAATGAAGCATTCTGATTGGTAAAGTGATAAAAATTGGACCAATGAAACCAGTTAATTTAAAGCTCATTACATTTTCAGAACACAGTGAGGTTTTACTGGACATTGAGTTACGAGGTTCTTGAAACCCAGAAACACAAAATTCTAATAATAAAATAATTCTAAAATGATTTAATAGACTATTAGTAATGTATTATTGATTACTTATAATCAGACAAGTCAATATGTATTGTAACAGTACCGGTTCGAAGTTCCTACAAAACAATGCCCGTATTAATGTAGTCCCATTTTCGTCTTTTCTCTCGAATCGCTTTGTATTCCTGTGACTCAGCGACACTTCGACCTCCGCAAGAGTCTCCTCCTCTGTGTGATGTCGCATAATGCTTAATGACATAACTTCCTTTATGTCTACAAATCCTGAAAAACATTAAACCAATATATATATCTCACAGCAACTATATATATGTATATATATATATATATATATGTATCACTTCAATGTTGTCAATTTACGTATATGGCGGCAATTTGTAAGAGAAATTGTGAAATCGTTTTGTTGTTTACATGACGTCAGCTACGTTACGCGGCTTTAATGAGACACCTTTTACCAAATTTAACGTTACTAACATGCATTTTATGAAGTAAGATTTCAACTAATGATAAATATTTAAGATGTTTTGACATATCGTATGCTATATAAACAACTGGGACTAAAACAAACACAGTGATTCTGTCCTCATTTGCATCTACATTACACTAGTGTATTACGATAAATAAGTCATGGCTTTATTACACTCCCAGAAGCCATGTTATGTGATAAAAAGTTTTAAAATCACATTTTATTTTTGTCAATATTATACAATTATGGACTTTTCAGCTGTTATACATGATGTGATATGCACCAAAAAAATCATTATTGACCGAGGCGATAGCCGAGGTCAATAATGATTTTTTGGTGCATATCAACATCATGTATAACAGCTGAAAAGTCCATAACTGTTTTATTATATAACCCTCAATTTACAATTATATAAAACAGGTCAATATCAAAAAAACAATTATATAAAACAGGTCAATATCAAAAAAACAGGTCAATATCAAAAAAACAG
>JAWPHD010013561.1:0-67321 GCA_037043455.1 Cyrtodaria siliqua | reverse complement strand
ATTACGGAAAAAAAAGCCGGATAAGGTATGTAGAAATAGCATTTTTATGACAATTTGGAGTGTTTGTCATTCAATTATGGATGGTGTTATATCTCAAATATGGTACAGGTATATGCTGCCGTGTCTCTATAAATGTCATGTTTTCCTTTTTTTGAGTGCTAAGTGGGTGGGGTAAATGAATTGTATTTGTAGGCAGAGAAACTGACTTTGTTGCTTTCTAGCATGTATTTGCTATATTTTGAGAGGAAATTATATGGTCTTTCAGGAATAGGGGGCATGTTTGTTAGTTCTGAAAAATAGATTCAAGTTATTTAACCTAATTAGTGTACATGTCTGAAAATAGTCTGAATTTCAAAGAAAACTGTAGATTCCGACCTTAGCGATTTCTTGAATTTATGTAAGAAATGATGCACACAATAATTCAAAAATTATACAAAATCATTTCATTAAAACGATGTCTCCCTGTATTTTGACTGAAAACAGAGGCAAATGCGTAATACGAATTTTAGAAAAAATAACGAAATTTATCGATCGTAATATCTGCGTTTCAAATGTTTTCACATTGTTCTCGTTTTAAATCGTTTTGATTAATTATTATTGCCAAATTACATTAACTGTTGCTAAGAAATGTGAAAATCGATGATATATCGGAAGTTTTGGCATTTAAATTTGTTTACGGGGAAATCGCTAATTTTGTAATGCTTCATTTTGACTGTCAAATGCAGACAAATGTATTGAAAACGAAAGTAGATTTATGAGCGTCAGACTCGGAATCAAAAAATATTCAAAATTATGCGACTTCCAGTCGAAAGGGTGTTATGAAAAGGGTGTAATAGATTTGTTTGGAACCCATCCCCCTTTACTTTTGAAAATCCCCCCACATTTTCAGAGGAAGGGGGGAAAATCTCCCCCTGCTTTTTAGATCCTAGATTGGACACTGCATTTTATATTGTTTTCTAAGCTGACTGGCTTGTGCAAGATCAGCTTTAACCATAGGCTGTCATCCATCTGTCTTCTTCTCAGTAACCAACACTGAAATTTTCATGAAACATTATGTTAAGCATCTTAGCATTGACCTTTCAAGTTTGTTCAAATTGGGTGGATCATGTCATTTACTAAGTTATAAAATTACTTATGTATAACCTTACCTTACCAAAAATATAGGCCTTCTGGCGACTATTTGCTGCAACTCTGCCGGCAAACATTGCTGCAAAGCTGTGGCGAACAAGTTTTGCGGCGATGTTGCGGTACACTTTTATCATGCAAATGAGCGTTCTGCGGCAAAGTTGCAGTGGAACAAATATGCAAATGAGGTTCTGGTGATGTTCCGGCGATGTTCACCGCAACTTTTGCCGCAGACCTCATTTGCATGTAAAAGTGTGCGGCAACTTTGCAGCAAACTTATTTGCATATTGCTTTTAGCTGTAATCCTCACCTCCCTCATGGCGATGTTCGCTGCAACTTTGCAGCAACCTTCATTTGCATAAATGTTTCTCTGCACTGTTCTGGCGATGCTTGTGGTGATGTTCGCTGCAAAGTTGCGGCAATGTTCGCCAACACATCGCGGCAAAGTTCTTCAAAATAAATATAGGACTGAAATTATGAAAGTGGAACAATAGTGCGCTTTTTAAAAAAACATATTTAGATCAAAAACATGATTTTTTTTCACTATTTAACATGGACTGCACCAAATTTAAATAAATGAAACGGTTTAAATAAATCTACACTAAATAAATTCTCCTCGATTTAAAGTATATCCTTACGGTTTGTTATGTGTGTGTGTGGGGGGGGGGGGGGGGGGGGGGGGTTGCGGTGGTGTCCGACCAAAGTTGACATTTCAAAATGTCTCATAAGGGTCCATGCCCTAGTTAGGAATATCCTCACGGGTGTATGTCTCACGCCCAGTGTTTTACATGTGCTCATGGCGATGTCGACCGCTGTCATTTCTACTTTACTCCCATTTTCATGGAGATGTCGGCCGCTGTCATTTCTGCATTACTCCCCATTTTCATGGAGATGTTGACCGCTGTCATTTCTGCATTACTCCCATTTTTATGAGATGTCGACCTCTGTCATTCATGCATTACTCCTCAATTTATGAAGATGTCGACCGCTGTCATTTCTGCATTACATCCCATTATCATGGCGATGTTGACTGCTGTCATTTCTGCATTACTCTCTATTTTCATGGGAGATGTCGACCGCTGTCAATTCTGCATTACACTCATTTTCATTGAGATGTCGACACGCTGTCATTTCTGTATTACTCCCATTTTATGGAGATGTCGACCGCTGTCATTTCTGCATTACACCGATTGTCGTGGAGATGTCGGCACCGCTGTCATTTCTGCATTACTCCCATTTTATGGAGATGTCGACCGCTGTCATTTCTGCATTACTCTCATTTTCATGGAGATGTCGAGCGCTGCCATTTCTGCATTACTCTCATTTTCATGGAGACGTCGAGCACTGTCATTTCTGCATGACTCCATTTTTATGGAGATGTCGAGCGCTGTCATTGCGCATTACTCTCACTTTTACAGAGATGTCGACCGTTGTTATTCCTGCAATACAGTCATTTCATAGAGATGTTGAGCTCTGTCATTTCTACATTACTCTCATTTTTATGGAGATGTCGAGCGCTGTCATTTCTGCATTATTCCCATTATCATGGAGATGTCGAGCGGTCATTTCTGCATTACTACCATTATCATGGAGATGTCGAGCGGTGTCATTTTCATGGAGATGTCGAGAGCTGTCATTTCTGCATTACTCTCATTTTCACGGAGATGTAAAAATTTAACTGAGATTATTGAAATTTTAAAAAAAAAAAGGTAAATGTTTATATTTATGTTTGTCGGTCTGTCCTAAGGGTCTGGTGCTGATTCTAAGATATCCAGGCACCAAGTGCCTATTGGACTGCTACAGTTAGGATGATGTTCGACATTTCCATGAAAATGGGAGTAATGCAGAAATGACCGCGCTCGACATCTCCATAAACATGAGAGAAATGCAGAAATGACTGCGGTCGACATCTCTATGAAAAGGAGATAATGCAGGAATAACAGCACTCGAAATCTCTGTAAAAGTGAGAGTAATGCGCAATGACAGCGCTTGACATTTCCATAAAAATGGGAGTGATGCAGAAATGACAGCGCTCGACATCTCCATGATAATGGGAGTAATGCAGAAATGACAGCACTCGACATCTCCGTGAAAATGAGAGTAATGTAGAAATGACAGAGCTCAACATCTCTATGAAATGACTGTATTGCAGGAATAACAACGGTCGACATCTCTGTAAAAGTGAGAGTAATGCGCAATGACAGCGCTCGACATCTCCATAAAAATGGGAGTCATGCAGAAATGACAGTGCTCGACGTCTCCATGAAAATGAGAGTAATGCAGAAATGGCAGCGCTCGACATCTCCATGAAAATGAGAGTAATGCAGAAATGACAGCGGTCGACATCTCCATAAAATGGGAGTAATGCAGAAATGACAGCGGCCGACATCTCCACGACAATCGGTGTAATGCAGAAATGACAGCGGTCGACATCTCCATAAAATGGGAGTAATACAGAAATGACAGCGGTCGACATCACCAGCGTACGTTTTTAATCACTAACGACTGTGTACATCGGGGTGCAAATTTGAGGGTAATATTGTTCTCAAATACTTGACAAAAACTCCGTTAAGGTTAGCAATACTCATATTCTAACTTTAAGAAATAAACAACATTTTACAAAAGAAGTCAAATGTCATTAAGTTAAATCACTCCGAAAAAAGTCACCATATATCAGAAATAAGAAACAACAAAACAAACAAGCTTATATACCAGAAAACAACAACAAAAACAAACAGCCCCGCCAAACTATAAAAATAAAGAGCAAAACTATCAGAAATGAGGCAAATGTCATGAAACGAACCATAAATGAGTACATTTATAAATGCACTATTATACCTCTTGGTCTCTTGTTTATGTAACATCTTTTAATCAGTGTCGAACTATACATAGTCACGACCTAAAGAGTAGACTGAGGTCATATGGTTAAGGTACACACGGGGTCCTAGTAATGAATACAGGTGTGTAATAGGTAAAGTCTTCGGCTGCCTCGGGCATTTATTACCCACAGGCTTTAAGGGGAGTTTTAAATGCATAATTACGCTTTAGTATTTTATTAGTATGTGTCTTTTCTTAATAGGGGATTGGAAGTAAAGAGAGAAAGAAAGACATATAGCTAGATAGCTAGATACTAGATAGCTAGATAGCTAGATAGCTAGATGGATGGATGGATGGATGGATGGCTGGGTGGGTGATAGATGACAGATAGATGACAGATATATGACAGATAGATGATAGATAGAAGATAGATAGATAGATAGAAGATATATGGATAGATGGATAGAAGATAGATAGATAGAAGATAGATGGATAGAAGATAGATGGATAGAAGATAGATAGATAGAAGATAGATGGATAGAAGATAGATGGATAGAAGATAGATAGATAGAAGACATATGGATAGATTGATTGAATTGGATTTTATAGTCGCACTAACAGCTAAGGTCATATGGCGACTTTCCAGCTTCCATGGTGGAGGAAGACCCCAGGTGCCCCTCCGGGCAATTTTCGTGCACGGGCGGGCACCTGGGTAGAACCACCGACGTTCCGCAAGCCAGCTGAATAGCTTCCTCACATAAAGATTCCTAGGCCCCTGAGGGATCGAACCTACAGCGGTGAGGGGCAAGTGATTTCAAGTCAGAGACGTTAACCACTCGGCCACGGACGCCCCTACATATGGATAGAAGATAGATGGATAGATGGATGGACGGACGGACGGACGGACGGACGGACGGACAGACAGACAGACAGACAGACAGACAGACAGACAGACAGACAGACAGACAGACAGACAGATAGATAGATAGATAGATAGATAGATAGATAGATAGATAGATAGATAGATAGATAGATAGATAGATAGATAGAAGATAGATAGATATATGATAGATAGGTCGATAGAAGATAGATAGAAGATAGATAGAAGATAGATAGAAGATAGATAGATGATAGATAGAAATATAGATATAAAGATAGATAGATAATAGATAGAAGATAGATGATAGATAGATGATTGATAGATAGATGATAGATGATAGATGATATATGGATGGATTGCTGGATGGATGGATGGATGGGTGGGGGTGGGTGGATGGATAGATGATAGATATATAGATGATAGATAGATGATAGATATATAGATGATAGATAGATATATGATAGATATATATATTGATAGATATATAGATATATGATAGATAGATGATAGATATATGATAGATATATGATATATAGATGATAGATATATGATAGATAGATAGATGATAGATAGGGGATATATAGATAAATTGATAGATAGATAGATGATAGATAGAAGATAGATATATGATAGATATATATATGATAGATAGATAGATGATAGATAGATATATTGATAGATAGATATATAGATGATAGATAAATAGATAGATGATAGACAGATATATTTATAGATAGATAGATATATGATTGATAGATAGATAGATAGATGATAGATAGATGATAGATAGATATATGTGATAGTATGGAAACTATACCCCGAAGCCCTTCTTACTATCGATTAAAGTTAAAATGTACTCCGAATAATTTCTTCATGTGACAGTGGAGATACGAAAGTGTATAGTAACACACTGGAATATTGCTTGTTTGTTAAAGTCAGAATAGGCTTATTGTTAACCTTAACGGAGATGATAGAAACTTTGTGTCAAGTATTTGTGTATAATATTACCGTCAAATGTGCATGAAATCCCCCGATGTACCCAGACGTAAATAGAAACAACTGATTAGGAACGTACGCAAAAAGGCACGCTAACTTTTTAACTCCTGTGTTAACATAAACATTACATGTGCTATAAATAAACCATTTGGATCTGCACACTTCCTGTGTTGTTCTTAGCGTCGGCGCAGCGTGTAGGGTATACAGCGTAATTAGTACACACATATTTATTCAGCATAGTGTGTACAGTTTAATTTTATTCCGTTTGTTAGTTAGATTCATTCTCTAAGTTGTAACGCTTCCGAGTACTTCGTCAACTGTTTCAGTTTATGTGTTAATAAGCATATTCTGCCTTCAAAAAGATTGATTCCGCAAACGAAACCGTTAACGAAAGTTGCAGCCACTATAGGATATACACTGTACATTTGTTGTTAAAGAAACTAACTCGCCAAATAACGGCAAAATTAAACTACAAAACCGTTTATCAAAATCTATCCAGGTGTTCAGGCCATATACTAATGTATATGTGCCGATTAGAAGTATAGGTTTATTCATGATTTCTTAAAATTGTATGTGTAAATATATTATGAGTTGATAACTCGACGCTGTAGTTTTGGGGTTTGACCTGGTTGGCTAAAGTCGTTTATATTGTGTCTATAGAGTATGGATTCTGACAACATGCAAGTTATATATGTTATATATTGTTCTTGGGCAAGACACTTTCCAATAGCCTCGTCCGTCGGATGGGGACGTAAACCGGGCGGTCCCGTGTATCAGTCTATCCTACGAGCACGTTAAAGAACCATAGAAATCTATTCGACAATAAGAGTAGGGCACCGTTCCCGGATTCCTATGTATCCCTCCCCTCTTTCTGGGGCGGCTCTACATAACCAAAACTGTGTTGATGAGCCGTTAAACAACATTCAATTCAATTAAATATGTTATATATATAAATATATACCTTTTATAAACGGTGTACATCTGTTGTAATAATTCATGTTGATGGCAAGATAACGACTTGAAATTCGCATGCTTTATACAGAAAGCGGGAGGTAGGGTCATAGTGTCTGTGTTTTATAAGTGTCTGACTGCGACATTTTGAATTACATCATGAATTAATGACTAATTTTAACCCCATATTGGTTGCACGATGCATTTAATAGGCATGCATTATAAACGACAAATAGTTGGAACTCCAAATAAAGACATTTAAATTCAGCAGTTTTTTATAATCAGTTTAATGTTAATATAATATTTCGATAAACAAATCACTTTTTATAATGGATTTTAAATTAAGCAGGTTTTATAATCAGTTTTGTGTTAGTATAATCTTTCGATAAACAAATCCGATAGAACTTTTTCTTTTTATACTGCTTGGTTTTGGATAATTTATAGCTTCGCAAAAGCAAAGAAAATTAGCAGACGGCAGTTCACCGTTAGATATTCTACTGACCTTAGTATTTGATAAAATTCGTGATAAATCTTATTATTTGACCAAAATCGTGACAAATCTTATCTGTTCAGATGTCTCTCCATTTACAAGATAACAGCACACACACAGACAAAGTTTAGTACTCATACCAGACAGTTGATATTTCGTGAGAATGAAAGCCTTACTGCTGTTAGCCTTTGTTGCAGTTGGTGAGTGTACTTTATACTTTATATATATACTGAAAGGAAAAAGAAACGCGACACTGGAATTTCCGCTATATATTTTATATATGGCACACTTAATTACATATATATTCCAGGGAAATCCATTTTTTGTGAAAAAAAAGGTTGCAGTTAGTTAGAGAAAGGACAACTGTGATGTTGTAGACGTTTTAATCACAGTACACGCTGTAACAAGAAATTCAAAAATGTTGAAGTTCCTCTTTGAAAAATTGAGCCAGTTCAGTACAGAGTTTGCAAATGTTGCATCCTAAGTTTGCTCACATGATTGAGCGCGTACTCTGTCAATAATGAAACTTTGCAGGAATACTATTTGCTGTGTTACGTGTTGTTTCAGTCTTTTTCCGAAAGGAAAGACTTTGCGTAGCCTTGTACCATTCATATTGTACATACAATATATAGCAGCAATGCCCGTGTCGCGTTTCTTTTTCCTTTAAGTATACATACGTATATAGCAATTGTCGCAGGATGACCCTAGTGGTTGGGCTAACTCAGGAAAGAATAAATGACGGTGAATGCATTTACATAAGTTTAATGCAACTTTTAAAATATGATAACTATATATACAATTATCTAAAAAAAACAAGCGAATACACGGATGAAATATGAAAAGAATGTTCTCATGAACGTTTAAGACGTTCTTAGTATTATTACAAATACTGAATGTGTCGACTGACTATATACGACACTAAAGTTTTGTTAAAGTTATAACAATGTTGATCTATGATCTAGCGCGATAACTGTGATGCGCGAGAGCTCATGAAGATGATGATGCGCGAATCCAATGAGCGATTGTCATCAAATGCCTTCTTTAAGGGTTGATAACACGACAAGTATGATGATTAACCTCCACTGAGGTTGTGGATGATGTTCCTCCAGTGAGGACTGATTACGGGCCCACCTCGTGTCCCGGGGGTTGTCGCTACTAGAACCTGGCCATGTTGCGCAGGTACGGGGACCGTCTCCACCGCTCTTAACGTTATGCGTGGAAGCTTAGCTCCACTCCGGAAGGCTTATATCCAAACCTGGATGGCTTATATCCAACCCTGGATGGCTGATAACCAAACCTGGATGGCTTAGGCTGTAATTATACATACGTTTTAGATGTCGGTGGTAAACATAACAATCTTGCATAATTATCATTACCCAAACAAATCATTATTTAGTAAATATATGTAAGCTGTACTAATGATGAGTAGCAATGTATACATATTCTACAACGCCATGTATACGACATGTACGTCGTTGTTAACCAATGCCCCTAATACATGTAATATACAACGTTTTCGAATCACTCGTATATTACACTCACTGAGTTATGCATGCACACATATATGTCAACTAATGGCCTTATTATACAACGCTATGCATACGCGTCGAACATTTATACTAGTCATTCATCTCATTGTTAACTAATGTTAACAATCGTGTATTACAATCACTGAATTATACGCCAATGTTAACTAATGCACCTATTATCCAATGTTATCAAATTAATATTGTTTTACAATTAATGATCAATTACAATAATTACATCTAATAAAGTAACTTCAAAATCATATGCTAGTCTCAAGTTAATGTTTGAGAAACATCAAAGCTAACCGGATGTCGTAACCGCCAACCAAGATATTGTGAATTGGTTTCAACTGAACAATGAATTAGGGTGTAACTAAAAGGTGCTTACAAGAGCTATGCACGATCAATACGCTCTACCCGTGACATTTTGTGACAGCAATGCATACGTATAGCACATCGCTGTTTGGACAGACTTTCATGATACGACGTTCTAAGGTATATTCTAACGCAATTGAGAAAAATCCAGCAATCCGATTGGTAGATGTTCAAAGATTTGCGACTATTAAATAGTGCATAACTCATCACAAAATCTGTGATGTGACGATAAACCGTCAAAAAAGTGACGTCACGTTAAGATATGAAATAATAATAATAAACAAGAAATCCACGGATTCATATGTCTCGCCTAACGGGGGCTGAACTTATAAATTAAAATGTCAATGATGCTTAAATGAAAGTTTGTAAACATTTTAGTAACTAAAAACAATGGAGTTTACAGTTTGCTGAGATGGCATTTAAGTGCATTTGTTTAAAAACAAAATGCCGTTCTATTAAAAACATGAGGCCCAAGAGGGCCTGTGGATGCTCTACTGGCTAAAACGGCTCTTATATCAAGGGTTGTTGTCATAAAATTCAGATCAGTACATATTTTAAAACAATGCAAAAACAACAGGGATAGGATGGTCTTAGATCGCTCACCTGGTAATCATTAGTTCTTGAGCTAGCTGTAGACCCCCTCCAGCCAGGGGAATTTTGTAGGGTATGATTTTCGTAAAGAACATACATTAAGATTCAAAATGAGACATGTGTGCCATCTGAGCGTTGAGGCTTTAGTGAGTTTTGGGGGGAAAAGTTTCGTTTTCAGACGAAAATCGTCGAAATCTGAATTATTTTTTAGAAAAAAAACGGAATATATTAGAACCAATTTGAATTGATGGAATCTTTCTCGGAACGCATCTCTACATGTCTCACCATATAATTTATGGATCCGATACTTAAATATTGCGATTTTGGGTAAAAATGTTAAAAAGTTGAATGAAATCGCTGATTTCTGTAATACATTGGGTGTATTTAACTAAAAATTATAAATATATCTAATACAACAGAAAAAAGAAATATTGTAACCTTTTTGGACAGAGTAAGGTCCAATGATTAAATAGAAAAAAGTTCCAAACCGCATGTTGTTTAGAAATGCCTTTTTGGGCGAAACATGTGTATTTTTGAGGCCTACCCAATAAAGCCTTTTTCTGTGCAGTAAGATATAAACACACAACAGAAAGTTGTTCATTTAATGCTTTGCTATCATTCTGACAATAAAGAAATATTAGACAAGTTTTGTATTTAAACTAACTAAATTATGAATATGCTTTTCTAAATTATAAAGTTGTGTTTAGCTTTTCTTACCCAAGACAATATCTAATATAGCAATCTAACACAAAGAAAAACCGGAGTTTATCGGTCATGGAGCATGCAGTCAGTAAATAAACAAGATTCCCGTGCTTTTTCAATGACCAAGTATTAGAGGACACTTCGAGCCTATTGTATTTGGGTGTGGGGGAGGGTTGGTGTGTGGGGGGGGGGGGGGGGGGGGTGGGGGGTGGGGGGAGGAGAGAATTTCTATAGGTAACTGTAAATCACTGTTAGCCATACAATTTCATGAGCAAAGTGTGATATTCAATTTTTCTTCAGATTATGAGGCCCAACCAATAAAGCATTTGTAACCAGTACACATAATAACACATTAAAAAAAATGTTGTATATTTATTGTGTTGTGCTCTGATTTTTGGTCTAAAAAGAATTAAAAAATACCAGATAAGTTTTGTATTCAAAATAAACATATACTTTTTCATTAAAGTAAATTACAGTGTTGTTAAGCTATTCTTACCCTCAATATGAAGCTTGCTGGCTGTAAATAGTCAAGCTTCCCATGCTTTTTCAATGACCAAGTGTATCCTTAACAAAATGCCTGAGAACCCAGTTGTATAAGTGTTAACACATAGTTATAAGAAAACACATCGATGATCGTGCATAATATAGAATTTGTAATGTACGTTCTCTGAGTTTGCTTCCTATCACGAACACTATCCGAGGTATTGCCTTATCAATTCAATTCAATTCAATTCAATTCAAAATGTTTTATTCCAAGATTTACATATGTAAACAGCAATGGATATATAGAAGTACATCATATTTAACAATCATTATGGCGAGAAAGCGACAGAACAGATAGAGAGATAATTCATGATAGTGTGTGATAATATAAAGTTATACAAGTACTTTCATATTTATGACAAAAAAAAAAAGGGTAAATATATAAAAATATATATTACTACCAACTAAGTTAACACTCAGTTGTATATTATCTAAATTTGAGCACCGTTATATAGTGCCTATAAAGTGGGAGAACAACTTTCAGATTAAGTTTATCCCTTGAAATAGGTACATTTATCGTGCGTTATTTTGACATTATGATTTATAGATTTTGTTGTAAATAGACGTCGAACAACAAGGATATGATATTTTCTATAGCATCGTTAACAATATGTACTGACCATGCGAACACATACAAATAACTCCTACAATATTCATTTGAATTACATCAAATCATAAACTATAAATAAATCATACATCTTTACAATATTCATTTGGAGCATTCCGTTATCAATAGCACCAAATGGATGGGTATTTTAAAATGAAACAATTTCATGCCATTCTGCATGATGACTGCAAAGCCTAACTAGAGCTAGGCAATTGATCAGCATACGGAATGGAAGTTTGCCATCCGTCCCGTACGGTGTTACGTTAGGGCCACCGTACCACCGCGTATCGACTTGTAAACGCGATGTTACAATAAAACGACCGTCCATCGTATCGTACCATCGCGTTTACAAGTCGATATGCGATAATACGATGGCCCTAACGGAACACCGTAGTCCCGGGTTAAAATAATATAAAACAACTTTATACCAGTAAAACAGTGACAGAGTCGCTCGCTCTCTTGTTTATAAATTCTTGTTTTAAAATACAAATCACATGGGTCGTACAGACTGACATCATTTTCTTCAAGTTGTCTTACAAGAAAGTTGCTGCTACGGTAACAATAGAGTTAATGTAATACATGTATACGTATCTTCTTCGGAATATATTATTATCATTAACTAACAACTGTTACCTCCTAGGAGTGGTCTATGGTGAATATTGTCTGACTGGTTCCACGGACACGTGCGTACATGAAGTTTGCACACAGGGTGATGTTCCCACATGCATCGGTCACCTTTGCACGTGTGCACCAAGACCAGCAGCAAACGGTAGGTTTTATTGCTTATATAGTCTTAATTATGCCATGTTTTTACTAGAAGTGATCATGTTTTTGTATCAGTATCGGTATCCATCCATAACGTATTATGTGCATGGATGGATGCAGGTCAGAGTGGCGAAATCACGTGATTCTTTTGATCGTTTACACGGCAAACAATTGCAAACAAAACGCTCGACTCAGGTACTTGTTTTCCTTCATAACTTTCTTAATTAAAGTTCAGCAACCCTCCCTCAGTAATCGGTTTCCAATTTATTTTGAGGTCAACCTCCTGAAACGGCAGGACCATGTAGACTGGTACCCTGCACGCAGTGTCGTCTACTGGTCCCCGAAATCGTACTCATGGGAGCAGGGTTAGGATCCAGGATGTCTAACCTTCAAAAAGCAATTGACAACCAAAAACAACAACAACAACAACAACAACAACAACAAACACGTCCTAATTCCATTTTGTATTGATAATTTTTTCGAATCTCAGTTGGGTCCTGTCGAAGCAGATATAAAAATCGAACAGGAAAAGTAGCATTCAGGGTCGACAGCCAACCACAAACAAAACATAAGCACATAAACAAACAACAACTATAAAGATGAATAAAGGCAAGATATGACATCACAAACACAAAAGGACACCGGGGGTTTAAGCCAGGTTCTAGGGTGCACCAAACCTATCTCTTACATATTGTCATAGCAATAAACGGGACAGTGTAAATACAGATATCCTCGCCAGGTTATAATCTCTAACAAACAATGCCGCATTAATATGCAATGTAAGTAAAACGCATAAATGATCTTGTGTATATAATATAAAAAAAACGCTAGAAAGACACGAAGTAAGTACTCAATGACTTGGCAGAAGCCAGAGCAACAATAGAACAAGCTGTTGTACGACAATACAAGATTAAAGACAAAAATCAAACGCTACCGTCCTATAAGGATTTAGATAGACATGATCATAGGGTCCATAATCTGTCCGGTCATCGCACAATCAAAGAGGAAAGCATGGTGGCGAACTGTAAATGGGTCAATCACTAAACATGCAGTGTATTACAAAATGATAGTCATAACCTCTTTTGTTAAACTTTTTAACAAGTTTAATAAATATTGTATGAAAGTGATTATGACCAAGGATCTTACGAAGGTTGTAAATCACATCACCATAGAAGTCGGGTTGATAGTCCTTGCCGAAGAAGAGTTCTTAAATTACTTTTATATTTTAAAAGTACATCAGGGTTACGATTGTAAAATTTAAAAACCTTACAAGATTCGCTACTACAGTAGAAGAGTTTTATCGAACGTTTTTTTAGAGTAGCTGTCCCGCCAAAAACACCTCATTAAACAACATAAAATACACCTTTTCTAAACTTATTGACTACGAGGTATATATATAACTTACACAATTTGAGATTCAAACTCTATATACACTCTATAGACACAGAATAAACGCCTTTAACAAGTATTTTAAGAAGCCGTTAATAAACCTAAATAATATATCGGCATATAGACATTAGTATATGTCCTAAATACCTGGATAGAGCTTTGATGAACGGGTTTGTACTTTAATTTTGCGAAAACAAATTACCAGTTTCTAAAATGCGTGCTTCACAGAGAACGTAGTTTGATGCTAGAGTATACATCTTACACATTTAGTTGTAGATCTTAGTAACACGTTATTATGAAACATTTGTGACCGTAAGTTATGATCATAGCCACTCACAGAGAATGCTTGTTAAATTTGCGGATATAAATCTTTACAGCATGTCAACATACGGGAGACTGTAACGGTTACTGGGTACACCACCACTGTGTTGAAAAACATCGTCATTGTCGTAACAACGTCTGCACATGCTCGCCACATTGGTGAGTCTTAATAACTGTACTGAGATTAACCCTTAACCCGCTACATATATAATGGACTGTTTTTTCTTTGAATTAAGACCATTCCATTTATGTGACAAAGGGGTGTTTTATAGAAATGACTGATCAGCAGCCGGAAATTGTAAACCCTGATCAGTCTACGAGTTACTAGCAGGCTGATTTGGGTTTACAATAGACGCAAAGGCTATTATAGTAGTGCTTAGAGGGTTAAGGGTTAAGTCAAGTCAAGTCAAGTTTGATCAATTTATTTTTTTACTCTTTTTTTACTTTTTTTACTATCGATTTAAGACGTTTTCTTAATATTGTTTATAAGGTTATGGATAAATAAAACCTACTGCTAAATATTTATCTTAAATAGATGGTTTTCATATTTTCCATTTGAGTTGCTTTATGAATACGGGCCCTGGTGTAACATGCTATTATTATACATATGAAGATAAAAGTAAAACAATCACATTCTCGGATAAAACAATAACATTTGTATGTTGCATGAACAGACTCAAAAAAACCGAGTATGCTACTTTCCTCTCTTGTTTGTGTTTGTGTTTGTGTTTGCTGCTCCCAAGGGATCCCCATTTCAGAATGTATTTACATTCACACTAGCGTTTGTTTAGTGCTGTGTCGCGGCTGTAAAAAGTCGCCCCGACTACAAATCAGCAGTGTTGGGATCATCAAGCACATTCTGTGTTACTTTAAAGTAGAATATCGCTTCAGCCGGTGCTAGGAGGCGTGAGAGGTGTTGCATCTTATAATTACCTACCTCTCGTGAACCGACTCAATAAAACCGAGTTTGATATTTGTCTCTCTTGTTTGTGTTTGTTGCTTCCAAGGAATTACCTTTTCAGTATTTATTTACATTCACACTAGCGTTTTTTTAGTGCTGTGTGGCGGCTGTAAAATGTCGCACAGACTACAAATCAGTAGTGTTATTATTTACTGGTCTTTTAGGATTATCAATCACATTCTGTGTTGTTTTAAAGTAGAATATCGCTTAAGCCGGTGCAAGGAGGCGTGATAGGTGTTGCATCTTAAAATTACCTCTCACGAACAGTCTCAATAAAACCGATTCTGCTACTTTTCTCTCTTGTTTGTGTTTGTTGCTTCCAAAGGATCACCTTTTCCGTATTTATTATTTAAATAATCTGTTGGAAAATGCTGTTGGTATATAAAAAGTAACTACTAGAAACAGGAGATCGACTCGGTCTCATTTGTTTATAGAACGTTTACGATTCGCTAATAATAAAGTGTTTTTCATTGTGTTTTTCAGAAACCACAAAGGCTGAAACCCTTGGTGACGATTAAATGTTATTAAAAGTAGACTATACTCTGTAGTTTTAGTATTGTCGTGTTTAATTCACTCCATTTCTATTGAGCTGTATACAATAATCATGAAGACTTTCTGAAAAAGATTGTCCACCTTTTAAAATATGCTAAAACATATTCGAGTCTTAGGATTATGCATATTCAAGTTAAATTATGCATACCTGTTATGTTTCCCTGTTATTTATACCTATATATCATTTAATCCACCTATGCATATAAGCGCAGCACGAACACACCCATTAGCAAGACTGTTCTCGAAATTACTGATTCAAGGGCACAGCATTCAAGGACACGCACACGTAGTTTATTTGTCACGATAAAACTTGCATGCTACGAGCACAGATGAATATTGCATATTAAGTATTTATTACATGTACTAAAAACTAACCTTTAAAGAAAATACATAGAAAAGAAACACACACGGGGATGACAGTTACATAGACACAGAACATATACACCTTTTGTAAAAGCAACAAAATCAATAACAAAACAAAAAAACACACAACAAAACGCACATTAATTAATAAAAAAATGTGTGCAGAGTACAGTTTGAGAAAGTTACAAACGAACACAGCGAAGAGGAAAAAACTCAGAATATAAAGCCTTTTTCTTTCATTCCAATCATTCCGAACTCATTTTTATATTCATTTTATACATTGTCATTTATGTGTTATACTTATATTGCATATTAATGCTGCATTGTTTGTTAGAGAATATAACCTGGCGGGGATATCTTTATTTACACTGTCCCGTTTTATTGGGATGCAAGTAGGGTTAGAGTGAGGTTTGGTGACCCCTGAACCTGGTTTAAACCCCCAGCGGCCTTTTGTTTTGCCATTGACCGTTCAAAGGCGGTAGCCCTATTATCAACTCATTTATGTTTGTGATGTAATATCTTGCCTTTTATTCATCTTTGTATCTGTACGTGTTTTTGGTTGACTGTGGTCCTTGAATACTACATTTCCTGTCCGCCTTTTATACTGTCCGGCTTTTATATATACTGTGTGTCATAATACATTTAAAATACATATGTTTAAACCAATACACAAAGTGCAAACATCCAATGGCACTTCATAAAAATACACTATGAACTGAAAATGATGAAGTAATAGAATCTTAGATATCACTCTACATATAACAGTTGTTGCCACAAACGAACGGCTACTCACACAACTGTTCATTTGGGAAATTATACCAGAGTGTATATCTCGTTTTTCCACTGAAACATGATATCATGAAAAGGAAATTATATGTTGAATACACTCGCGCTGAGCGATGCAAGAGCATATAAAATACATAGCCTTGTAACAATACGCTTGGCAACAAATTAAAAGTGATTGTCAATCACACAGGGAGATCTCTCTTACAGTTGCCTCCAGAATGGGTCTGAAAGAAATCGCTCTTTGCTTATTCCGAAATTGTATTGTGAAATAGAAGATGAAACAGAAGACATAAATTATAAAATATTAATAAGTTCTACTTAACAAACTAATCTTCCTGAAAGTAACATTGATTAAACACACAAAACGCCCTAACAGTTCCCGAAACTGTACACATCAGGTGCATTGAATAGAAGTAGATATAAAAGTCGACAGGAAATGTAAAAATCAAGGACCACAGTTATTCAAAAATAAGCACAGAAACAAACACTAATTACAAAGCTGAATAAAAGGCAAGATATGACGTCTCAAACACAAACGAGTTGACATTAGGGCTACCACCTTATAACGGTCACCGGCAGAAAAGGGCCGCTAGGGGCTCTAGATTACACCAAACCTCACTCTTACCATATAGTCATATATACCAATAAAACGGGACATTGTAAATAAAGACATCCCCGCCGGGTTATATTCTCTAACAAACAAGGCAGCATTAATCGGCAATATAAGTATTACACATACATGATCATGTATATATAATCTAAAAAGGCCCAGAAATCCACAAAGCAAGCACTCATTGACTTGGCCAAAACTAGAGCAACAAGAGAAGAAACCGATAAGGGTACGACAAGACAAGATTTAAGAGACACAGCAAACGCTACCGTCCTTTAAGGATTTAGGTAGACGTCATCATAGGGTCCGACATTCTGTATGTCATTCCTTTCCGACGAACTACGTGACTTGTTCAAAAATGAGATATAGGGTCCTATAGAAACTACAGCGTCCAAAGGCAATGGCATCGTAGGTCCACACTGTACTACAAACAAGGAGCAATATTTAATTAATTATACAATGAAAAAGACAAAATACAACAGAAAGGGTGGTGAAGACAGGGTTACCCACTTGGAACGGTCAGTAGGCAATAAGCAGGTTAGCTTGAATAGATTTTATGTGTAAACAATGCTCGCTATTATCCTGTCTTCAGCGCCCAAATAGACAAGACAATGTAAACAAAACTACATCCCATCAAAAGGAATTCTCTAACAATAATGTCCACAACAAAAGAAACACTAATATGTTGTTGTAAAGCTATATATAATACAAAATAAGAAACATCTCAGGATGTATCCAGCATTGTACTGAACAACCACAGTAGTTGCAGCCAAAGAGAAAACCAATCTAGAGTACGACCAGAAAACCCGAGGGAATAAGACATATCTGAATGTTGATGGGTTTTGGAAAAAAACATCATAGACTGTCTTTAACTGCTAACATTAACATACTCAGTTTTTATTTAAATATAATCTACCTGTGTAAAAATAGTACATGTTTTAAGTTAATTATTTCGTTTTAGACAGACAGTAATGTGATACGTATGAAAGATATAGCGTCCAAACACAATGCATTTTTAATGGTCTTTAACAAAGACTATATTTGATTTCAATGTATCATCAAATGTCTTCACTATCTAAACATTTAATTGGGTACATACTTATAAAAACTAATGAAACATACATAACATACTGAAACACATGTTATTTGTGTACTGGATCGCTCATATGTAGTTATGGGCGAAAAACAACTGTTGGAAATGGTTTAAATTCTTCGGTCTGTCATACTGGCCTCGAGCTTGGACTAATTACTGGTAAATATGAAATCTCTTGAGATGCAACATTAAAATGTCGCTTTGGGTTTAAACCAAGTTACAGGGTTCACCAAACAACATTTTAAAATGTACACGTGCCACTCAGTAATAACATACAACTTTATAAATTACAATGTTAAGCCACATTCAAAATGTACACGTGCCATTGAATTATAGTGTAAAACATAAACAATTGCACCATAAAATATACATTTAAAATGATCACGTGTCATTGAATTATAGTGTAAAACATTAAAAGCTACACTCGTTGGACTACTTTCAGTGTTGTGGGAGACGAAAAGCAAAACAAACTGCCATATATGTACTGGATTCCTATATTACATACAAATCAGTATAAATCCAGCTTTATTTTAAATTCTAGTGACTTTACCACCACAAACATCTCAAAACGTTTAACGTCTTCTTTTACTGTCGTTAATATTTCATATCTACCTTTACACTCTACAATCCACATTTCCAATCAGCACGTGCAAACATTAACACTTACACTATACAATCCACCTTTAGATCAACACATGCAATTGCATTATAGGTTAAAATCAGACAAGTTTTCATTATAACACAAAAGCATTGCACCTTATAATCATACCATAATACTAGGTATAAGTAACAAACTGAAATCGTGATTATTTAGGGGCTCATGATCGGGAATGCTCTGTTAGATACTGGCGGTCAATGAAAACGCACCAGTAGATTATATGGGTGTTACATTGTAAATTGATGTGTTGCATTTAACATTAACTCTCATGAACAGACAATAAAACCGAGGGCTACTTTTATCTATTGTTTGTGTTTGTTGCTTCCAGGGGATCCCATTCTCAGTATTTATTGATATTCACACTTAGTCTAACGTTTGTTTAGTGCTGTGTGGCGGCCGTAAAATGTTGCCCCGATTAAAAATCAGTAATGTTATTACTTACTGGTCCTTTGGGATCATCTAGCCCACTCTTTAAAGTAGAATATCGCGTAAGCCGGTGCTAGGAGGCGTGGGAGGTGTTGCACTTTACATTACCTCTCATGAATAGACTCAATAAAATCGAGTCTGCTACTTTTATCTCTTGTTTGTGTTTGCTGCTTCCAAGGGATCCATTTTCAGTATTTATTATTATAATAAGTGCATATTTGAAATGGAAGGATAGCAGTTAACAACTGAAAAGACTGATTGTCTCAAAATTTCTAAACAATGGTATAATAGTGTTCAATTAAAGTCACAGGGGTTGAAAAAAAGGTTACACATTTTAATACCGGGTATGGTCTACCTTTGCACCGTTCCTAGCAAATCAACCCGACTCTACGTTATTACAGGAAGATAACGTGACTTGTAACTCTAGCTGAGTGTGACCTGACGTCGTCTTGCTGGAATAACGTGATGTCGGGGTGATTTCCTAGGAACGGTTAATTACTAATCCTTCAATATTAAAATATGCACTTATAATTACAAAGTACTTTATAAATAAAATTTAACACATATATATTCGACTGGTGCGTGTTCAATGTTTCATTTATATACTGACAAGATAAGAGTGCATCAAGTAATTATTCCAGTAATCAACTGTATATGTTTTTTAATTTGTTTAAATCAGATTTTTTTTGTCAGACGTACTTTACATAAATTGCTCAATATTTAATAACGTATACAATATATCTCATTTAAATAACATGTTGCATAGTTTAGACTTCCATATTACCACCATAAATTGCCAACACGAAAATAATGGTGAAGCCGGATAGTAATCCAAGATTTTGAATAAACAGCGTGGTTCCAGCTGTCTCAATTTTGGTATCGAGTACATGTTTGGCTTGTTCCGCCATTTCAGGGATCTGAAAATATAGTACATTGCATGAGAAATACTCTCGTCCAGCCATGGTCGTATGCTTTACTTGTTTACAATTACTTGCAGATATCGGTTTGTTTTGTTTATATGGTGTTTTACGTCATTTTCAACACATGTAAGGTTATATATTTCGCGCGTTTTTTCAAGCACATGAAATCGACGTTTCATGACGTCATGTTGTAAATAAACGTGACAATTTCACTTGTTAATGCACCAGTTACACTTTTTTTGACGTCATTTGCTGCTTCTCACGAGTTAAATGTAAGAAATTAACATTTAATTAACTTGAAAATACGTTTTTTATGAAAATCTTATAGAATCTCTCAAAGCCTCGACAAAAATCGCACCATCGTAAGGGGCGATTTTAAACTTCCGTTTCCTCCCATGTCTTGGTTCTGAAGATCATAGCGTAGCGACGAAATCAAAAACAGGCCGGTTGACCGAGGCTAGATAAGATAAGTACTTGCTGGAGAATTTGTGGGTGCTCAAATCAACAGTGGGAGATTTTTGTGATTAAGGGTTCATCTTTGTAATTATTGTTTGTTACTGTGCGTGTGTTTGGTTGACTGTGGTCCTTGAATGTGGCATTTCCTGTTCAACATTTATTGTAAAGAAAGTACGCCCTTTATTTTAAATGCCTTGTTTTATTTCCTCGGTACTGTTTATTGCAAATATTACAATGAATAACGTTGAATAAACCGTATGTTTTGTAGTGTTATTTTTATTGAACTAATACTGGTTAATTTTTGACATTGGTAACCACACACTTTGAGAACTCTAATTGTCATGAACTTTATCTATTTTTTCTGCACAGTATAGTTTAATATATAGTTTAAAGTTTGCATAAACGCCGTCATATGTTTTGTTCATGACGTTCAATGACGTCAAATATTCCGTGTCTTTTTTCTTTAATAAAAGTAATACTATAAATTATAATATAGTAATAGTAATATTCATAATAATTATAATGAATAATAAAGCGAGAGAACCCATTTAAAACAATTGACACTTATCTCTCTTCCATATCTCATCTATTTCCTTCAACACTAAAATATCAAACTAGTGCCCAGATATTAACAACACAACATATATACGAATCTAAATATTCACGTACCATGTCGACTAGGGATAAGTAAATAAACATTCCACCAGCCACTGCGAATATCCAGATATTGGCACTGGTGTTTTCTCCCAGAAGAATGCCTAAAACCAATCCGACTGCAGAGGGCAGGGCCACCAGAAAGTTATACAATAGCGCCTTCTTCATGGAGAGGCCAGAGTGTATAAGTATGGCAATATCACCTGAAAGGGAAAAAAACAAAGTAGATATATAGAGAATATTATGTCAGTGCCTTTTAGAGCCTCGCCATTCTTCGTTTTCGTGCCGAGCCTAATAAACTTGATAATAAAAGGCACTGACATAATATTCTATTTATCATGTAGATTATCCATCTTTTCTGTATGAATTACTATTATTACCTATTTCTCAGAATGGTACGCTTACCGAGGACGTCGCCATGTTGTTGTTTTTTGTTTGTTTTATGACGTCAGGCAACGTTACGTGCATGACGTCAGATAACGTTACGTACAATAAACGCCGAGGGATTCCGCATTGATTTGCTTTATTGGTCAGTGCCTAATTAAAGCAAAATTTAATAGGTCACCCCTTTATTAGGCAGAAAAGAATATTGCAGTCTCGGTTTAATTGAGACTGTTCATGAGCGGTAGTGAAACGTGCTTGCATATGACATAAGACGGTGAACATGGCATCTTCAATGAGGTATTTTCACACCATTCCATGGCCAGCGGCGTTTGGTCCCACTTTCTAACAAAAGATATGACTTCGCAAACGCAAAAGGATTGTCAAGAGGGCTACCAGATTGGAACGGTCGGTGGCAGGAAAATACAGCTTGAGATTAAAACAGGTTTAGTGCCAAACCTCACCTCACATTTGGTGCACCACCAAACATCACCTCACGTTTGGTGCACCACCAAACCTCACCTCACGTTTGGTGCATCACCAAACCTCACTCTTACCCTATTATCATCCCAATTAAACGGAACAGTGTAAATAAAGATAACATTCATTTGACCATAGGCCCAGTTGTTCAAAGATCGGTTAGCTTAATCTTTGGTTAGTGTAAACTTTCAAAGCGCATTTTCTCATAAAAATATGAATTGCAATACTAAACGTTTTTAATTTGCATTTCTTCTTAACATAATGCTTTCAGATGCTCAAATTCTGGTAGAAATATTCATTTATTGGAAATTCAGAGAGATTTGAAATTTTGACGTAACGCTCGGTTAAGTTAACCGATCTTTGAACAACTGGGCCATGGGCAAAAGGCACACAAACAACGTATCATACACATAACTAGCAACCCAACAAAACCAATTATTATAAAGCGGATACCAATAAATATAAAGTGTAATTATTATATGAATATCAGTGAAATAGTAAATAGTTGTTGAGATCAAACAAATTATTTTCATTGTTTAAGCACTGTAATGAGACAACCACTTTTAATTTCCAATTGATTGTGTTTACAATAACATAAAAGATTGTGTGTTTTGTCGCACTTATCGGATTTTTTACGATTTAGACATGTCGTCAGCGGAACTCAAACGTATACTTCATGTACAGTGCAGTAACAGTGTCTAAATAGATTTATGACATGAAACAAAGTATTGGAAGGATACATAGTTTTGGCATTAACATGAAAAGTGAGTATACTATAGTTATACATGTATGTAAAGTATCGGCCATATGAGATATTCATTTACCAACAGTATCGCAATAAATATATTTGCTATATGCTTAAAGAGTGAACCCCGACTTTGCTGGGAGATCGACAGGTAAGCGGGCAAATGCGAAAGGATGAGTCGATTCGGTTAAGAACAGAACAGAACAGAATGAAAGCTTCACGAGAGCCATAAGTTAACAGATCAAGCATTTTTTATTATTATAATAATATAATTGCATACTATAGTGTGTATTTTGTAATCGGATTAAATTACATTGTTTTCAAATAGACCCGTTCTACGTACTAGTTATTTCTGTTCATTACGAATAGAATACGAAGAAATCGAGGGCTCAGCGCAAAACTATTCTAACTACATATGAATAAAGAAGGAGATAGAATAGTTTTGCACTGAGCCCTCCAAATGCCATTCATGAATTTTTCACAAATAAAATATTTGTTATACTCATGGTTTGACTAATTGCCTTTGACCTATTAACCTTATATGTATATTCAATTCTATTTATCTTACAGTGTAAACCTATACTTCTATGATTAATTGTTCATAAGGTCCGACTTCTTCATGTATGATTTGGTCAACGGGTGATACTCATGAGACATTCATTAGTGGTCTTCCCTGAATTATGGATTGCATAAAACCATTCTAATTTACAATGATTTTGATATAAAATTAATGAACTAAATGCGTTTTACTCTTGCTGATGGATCGTCCGTCACCCGTTGTTACCCAAGATTGATTAAAAAATCGACCTTTGCAAATTTTAAATGTAACATGATCTGATGTAGGTAATATATATATTTCGTCATGATCAATGGTAAGTTGAATTGCTCATTAACAACTAGCAATTATAATGTTGTAATTTAGAACTTAAGTACTGCTGCAATAGCATTTGTTTTTGTGGGGACGGTGGAGGTGGGGAAAGAGTATTGAACCCTTATATTGGTTATGCATTTGGTCCTTTAGAATAATAGGCCGCAGGTAAAATGAAACAGTCAAATGATTTACAGAATTACGCAATCAATAAATAAAATATTCTTTGCAAAATATGCTAAATTATTCACTTCAGTTTCATATCACGAACACTAAGAACGAATGCACATAAATAAAAAATAAATTGCCTTGTTTCCTATAAATAACTGCGCTAATTCATGCCATGCCATGGTAATTTTACAGTACATGCATTGTTTACATAACAAAATTATACATTAAAATTTTAACATACTAACATATGGAAAACATTATTTTAAAACGATTTCATTCAATTAACGGATGGAGAAAAATAGTTTGGCGGTAATATTATGCACTTACAGGCGACATACAAATGAGGAAAAACAGTCCTATAGAAATCACCATCCAAACGCAATGTCCCCGTAGATCCGCACTGTACTAAGAGCAAATTAACTATACACAACACAAAGAGTGGTGAAAAGAGTAAGAAAGTAGACATTTGGAAATCGCCGAACACAATAAATACAAAACATATTGCAGTATCGGTTTGATGGAGACTGTTAATGAACGGTAGTGAAACTTGTTTGCTACCGTTCACGCCCTCTAGCCCCGGGTTGAGTAGAACTCAATTGTTAACTTGTCAATAGTACAGAAATGTGATCCATCCCGAAGATGGTATGCATATGACGGTGGACATGGAACCTTCAATGAGGTATTTTCACACCATTCCATGACCAGCGGCGTATGGTCCCAGTTTCTAACAAAATGCTTTGCACTAAACGAGAAAACAAATTGGGATTTAGTTAGGACCAGAGGTTGTGAAGACTGCGTATCACATGGAACAGTTAAAAGACTAAATTAAAAAGCAGGCAACATATCCAAAGGATGATTAAATACTACTCAGAATCATTAAAGGCGGGAGGAGTGAAACCACCTATTCGAAATTAAAGTTAAAAAAACAAAAGTATTTGAGAGGGTACCACCGATATCTGTAAATAAATATAGGTCTCTGCGAGGGTAATTTTCGTGCGCGGGCGAGCACCTGGATAGAACCACCGACGTTCCGCAAGCCAGCTGGATAACATCTTCACATAAAGTTTCCTAGGCCCATGAGTGATCAAACCCGCAGCTGTGTGAGAAAAGTGATTTCAAGTCAGTGACTCTAACCACTCGGCCACGGAGGCCCCTCACATGCAGAGAAATTAGGAAACGATACATGTATATGTTATTGTAAAAATATAAGTCCTGATCATATCCGTTATGGATTAAAATAAGCATAGTCTGGCTTTAAATGAACCGTTCGGTGTTGCAGAGTTTGCTTGGGTTAGGGTTGGAGGAACAAACGGACAAATCATGTAGCTATCTGTCCAAGTAGAGTGTAGGGAGTTCCAGTTAGCGTAGAATTTCAAAGTGCGACTTTCATATATATTGGTTTACACTCTGATATTAATCGCGTACAGAGATCTCTCATTGGCAACCAGCATCCGATCTTTTTATATTTCTTTTACCAACGGCCACCGATGACTGCATATGCTTACCACTGGGTACCGATGTTATAATTGGCAGCCAATAAACTTTAAACGGATATGGGCAATATATGATACCAACGGTAGCACACTGTTACCATTGTTTGTTTGTTTGTTTGTTTGTATGGTGTTTTACGTCATTTTCAACACATGCAAGATTATATATGACGGTCGATTTTTAATCTTCTTTGATTTTGGCTACCATTGTATTAGAAATATGGCAAGGCAGGAGATACCTTTCAGTTTTTACTTCAAAACCGGGTATTCAGTTTGTACACATTGTACTTCTTATTATTCCCTATTTTGTTTCCTTTGGGATTCAATTTTCAGCAATATGATGTTCGTCGCCATTTTAAAATTATGTGATAACGAGGCCATCAATGCTACGTGTAGAGTCGCGGCAAGATTATTTACCGACATCTTATCCACCGGCAAACCGACAACTAACGACGGCACCCGATGGTAACCGATGTCTGTCTTTGTTTGCCGAACGCGCTTTCGGGAACCGATGGGAGAACTCTGAACACACTCATTATAAAGAATCAACATTTATGTTTTGAAACGGAAACTTTGAAACATACCTAGTTCATGAGGAAGTTCTTCACAACACATGGCAAGGGACACACTGATACCGACGTAGATGTTTTGTGTGAAGGCTGCTCCGACCGACATCCCGTCAGCGAATTTATGAAGAGCGTCGCCTGTTAGTACCATCCAAGCCACCGTTGAGACATGCTTCTTGCCCTTAGCTTAAATTGGTATCAGGGTTTTAAAATTAAAACGTAAAATCGTTCCGATTTGGAGTAAGCTCTTCTGACAATTTTATTCATTGATTTGCGCATTTGTATGTACTATGGCGCATAGAGAGAGAGAGAGGGATTTTCGGTTTTATTCCATTTCTTTGATGATAAAAATGCCTTAGTTTTTTTCCCATATACTCCGCGTCTGTTTCCGAAACGTTTTGATAGAGTCGGTCTCGTGAACAGTTCGAAAACGGTGAGTGTTGTTTTTAATATTAAACTGTATAACATTTACCCACAAACTATGCTATGGAATAAAGCACTGGAAAATCCGCTCTCTTTGTGCAATCAACACAAACAAGAGAGAAGAGAAAGACATCAGACTTGATTTTACTGAGTTTAGTCATGAGAGGTAATACACGGAGCAACACCCCTGATGCCTAGTAAGCGATATGCTATTTTAAAGTCATAAAGATTGGGCTCAAAGACGCCAAAGAACCATTATATTGTACATTATCTTACTCTACATCGTATCTCCTAGTGCTTACCGTTTGGTGTTTCATCACCCTCTTCTGTTACTAATGTTTCCAATTCGGCAGGAAAATGTGAGTGACCATGACCGCTGTTCTTTTTCTTTGTACCTTCAGCCACTGGAGTAGACTCACCGCTAGTAATGGCGGTTTTACCCTGGACATTCATGTCACCGTTACCCTGTTTCTAGAAACATGCAAAAGCAAATTATCCGATTATTGGGATCAATTTGTTGGTGGAAACTGTTATTTCTGATGAATCGAGCGCGTTTTATTTTGTCTTGTCGTATAGAACTTAATATTGTGAGAGATTTTGATCTTATAAAATCTGATTTGAAACAAAAAACAAAATCACTTATTTATAACATTACATAAACTACATCAGGTCCTTTACACAGTATGCTTACACGCATTAAAGTAACACGTGACATACAAATAAAGGTCATGAACTATAACGAACCCTTTCTCTTCCAAACCACATCTTCATCAACCTTTCTGACAGGTAGAAGAAATAGACTCCCCCCATTACGGTGGCCATCTTATAGTGGTAATCAGGAACAGGCGAATCACTCCCTGTTAGTTCCATTGACTGAAATAAAGGACACATATGACGTGCATCAAATAAAGGACACATATGGCGTGCATCAAATAAAGGAGACATATGGCGTGCATCAAATAAAGGATACAATTACGTGCATCAAATAAAGGACACATATGACGTGCATCAAATAAAGGACACATATGATGTGCATCAAATAAAGGATACAATGATGTGCATCAAATAAAGGACACATATGCCTTGCATCAAATAAAGGACACATATGGTGTGCATCAAATAAAGGATACGTATGATGTGCATCAAATAAAGAATACAATGATGTGCATCAAATAAAGGACACATATGGCGTGCATCAGATAAAGAAACATATGATGTGCATCAAATGCACTTAAACCTAATTGTTTTCATTAGGAAGGGACATCTTAAAAATAACTGAACTAAAGTAAAGAAGATTTATTTGACCCTGTTTTTGTTGAGATTTCCTCGGGCTTTCGTTGATGCATGCAATTATAAATTGTCAATACAATGAGAGCTTTCCATATTGGTTATCATGAGACCCAGACATATGTTTATAACACATACCTTAACGAAATAGTATTTGTTACAGTAAACAATAACACATTCATAATCCACTTAATCAAATTATTGAGTTTACAGCAACAAGGGAACTGCGTCGGATTTGTTTATAGAGCCAGCTTCTGTTCATTGACAGCAATACGTAACAGGCTGTTACACTAAATAAACGTTAAAGAGAAACCCACCTCTGGTAGCAAGATCAGGAACCCAGTTGAGCCTACTGTTCCCACGCCTAAGGCGACACAGAAAAGCAACATCCGCTGGAAGAACGGTCGTTTCATAAAGGGTGCCATAAAACCACCGACCATTGAGATTGCCCAAATCGCTACTACAAAACCTGAACCGTACAGCCATACTGGAAATAAATGTTATTAGATGCAATTTCGAACACATGCAAGACATATATTTGCTTTAGTTGCCAGTCAGGACACGGACTTTGATAACCATGCATCCTACCGTTTATGGTATAATACTAGTGTTGGGAATCGGCTGAAAATTCATGATCGATCATTAATCGAGTAAACATGTGCTTTAAAAGACAAGTGTAAAATAAATATAAAAAGATTGTACAGGGAAAGTAGCATTCAAGGAGGACAGTCAACCACAAAACACAGAAAAAAGCATGCAAACAGACAAACAAGAAGGCAAAAGAAATAATAAAAGCAAACGACACCACAAACACAATAGGGCTACCGCCTTTGAACGGTCAGTGGCAAAGAAGGCCACTGTAAGCCTTTTTCGACTATAATGAAGAAAAGAATCACATAGCAAGTATGTTCTGGTAATAAAGGAACCGAATGAAATTGATCAATACATATTTTAAAAAATAAGTTGTGATACCCACTTTTAATATGTGATTACTTGTTGCAAAATTATAACTCATTTTATTTTCTTGTATATTTTAGTACAAGAGAATGAAATAAGCCATAATTTTCAACAAGCGAGAAAAGTCGATCATAAAAAATTGTAATCGATTAATCAGATCAAATGCATAACTGATCGATGATCGATCAAATCGATTAATCGGAACAACACTATAAAATACATACTTAGTGGAATTCAATAGTCACGTGCTTCATTGTAGTTAAGAGTTGTATGTGGAATAAAATGTGCCTACTTGCAGGCACATACTTCACTTTTAATTGGCACACATATCATCGTGATCGACATATCGGAAAAAGTGTATCCACTTTGACAGTAACGAGATCGTCAACAAAAGTCCAAAACATATTTTTTGTATCGCAAAATTGAAAGGTATATAAAATAAATTGTTTACCTAAATGCTTTTAATAGACAATAGACAATAGACAATATTTTATTCCGAGTAATTTAGGCCTCTGGCCCATAATACAAATAACATATTGCATATTATACAACTATACAGCAATGTGACAAAAGTAGATAAAGTGACAAACAAATATAGTAACAAACATAGAAATATATAGTACAGTGGACTAGTACAAAAATTACAACTACTGACAAATATACCAAATCGAGTTTCTATTCATGTACCAATGTTGTGAGCTTGGAAAAAAAGTTTTCTCTTATTAAACAGTGTATACACATATTTCGAAAGTTGCGTTAACTTATAAGGATCGGTTGTACTCATTAAATTGTAGAAAACATAAATACTATTAAAGTTACCGCCTATGACTTCGAAAAGGTATTGATTGCGTAAGTTCGTATAATACGAACATTTCATAACAACATGCATTTCGTCTTCTATTTCGTGAGAGTTACATAACATACATATTCTATGTTCATATGCGATATTATTGTGTCTGCCCGTTTCAACAAAAAGAGAATGTGCTGAACATCTAAGTTTAGACAGTGCAATTTTAAATTTCAATGGTATGTTTAATGTTAGATACCTTTCAACATCCAAATGTGTTTTAACATTTTGATAGTGAATAGCTTTGCTTGACTGGTTTAAGTCGCCACGCCAATTTTGCAAGGCACAATCTATTAAACGCAGCTTAAAAATAGAAATAAATAATTGCTCATCACCTACATCTTCTGAAATCCACACAAAACCAAAACCATATTTGAATAGTAAGGATTTAACACGTGTTGCCCAGGTTACTCTTCCAACCTCATCAAGATTTCTAAGCATAATATAACACTGTTTAGGATACCTTGTATTGTTCATTCGAATAAGATGTAGCCAATATGTTATACATTTACAATAATAAGTAATAAAAAGAGGAAATCGGCCGCATTCGCAACGTGCAAAAGCGTGAAATGTATTTTTGTACAATTTTAAATATCTACAACAAAATTGGTTTTGAGAATTTTTAATTAGTGGGGAATATTCATATCCCCATAGTTCTGATCCATATGTTAAGATTGGCATAACCATAGTTTCAATAATTTAAAAAGTTCATAATGATCAAAGAAACCGACATTTCTTTGAAGTTTGTATAGTGATATAATAGATTTTTTATTTTGAATTGCAAGCATATTTTTTGCTTTAGTCCAAATTAGTTTCGGGGTGATGTATAAACCCATATACTTATAAAACGAGATTTATTTTGCTTCCATTATAAACCCAGTTTTCGTTTCCTCTAAGATAGCCCCCGTTTCTAAAGACTATAATTTTTGTTTTCTTTAGATTAATTTGCATACCAGTTCTAATGCAAAAGTTGGAAATAACATTTATCTGAGATTGTAGGAGTCTTACGGTATCACTGCAGTTTGCCATGTCATCGGCGTATAAAATTGCAAAGATATCATCTACTTCTTCTGAAATATGTAAACCGTTTGTGCACGTAAGCTTTAATTCATCAATCAAATTATTAATAAAGAGATTGAACAGAATCGTGCTTAATTTACATCCTTGCCGACACCCAATATTACATTGAAATACGTCAGTATAGCTTTCACAACCAGTGCGAACGCATGATGAAAGATTATTATACATGGCAATTAAAAGTGTCAGATATTTACCACCCACACCTTTCCTTATAAGGCTGTTTAACATCTCTGTATGATCAATAGTATCGAAAGCTTTACAAAAATCAACAAACAGGCAAAAATTCTCCCACCTTTTTTACTAATATACTTTTGAACCATTGACATTAACGTAAACAGATTATCTATAGGGGAATAACCTTTTCTAAAGCCTGATTGGGCCTCATCAATCTTATTATGACTTTCTGCCCAGGTTGATAATCTATTAAACATCATTCCAGTTAAAATTTTGTTAAGTGTGTCTATAAGAGAAATACCGCGGAAGTTGTTAGCGTCATGTAATGAACCGGATTTGTGAAATGGGCATAAAATGCTTTGACCCCAAACTATTGGAAAGACACCCGTATCCAATATTCTATTATACAAAGGTAATAATACATCTGAGATGTACTGTTTAATGTAACAAATTAAGTGGAAAATATTCCGAATAATTTAGGATTTTTACATATCTTTAATCTCCTTATACACCTCTCAGGAACACAGCAAACCATCTATTTTCAGATAAATATTTAGCTCTAGTTTTAGTTTATCCATCAACTTATAAACAATTTTCAGAAAATGTTTTAAATCGATAGAAAAAGATGTTTAAAAAATTATAAAACTTTGCTTAAGTTAAGATATTGCTAAGAAGCTTTATGATTATGGACCAAGCTGTTTATATTCAGTTAATGGAATTCTAGTAGAAAATACTTAAAGCTTATAGGTAGACCATGGTTTTGATGTTACTCAAACAAAACACATCAGGTTTTATTTCGGCACACTATTTACCCATTTTAAATGTGTAATTGCCTCAAAATATATATATTACCAACAAACCTTTCAAAGAAGATAATTTCCCAGTGTGTTTATTTTCGATATGTTTATCTTGGTCCTGTGACGAACATGCTGGGTTGTATATGTGGTACAGCAACAAGGGAAATGCGTCGGATATGTTTACAGAGCCATCTTGGTCATTGACAGCTATACGTAACAGACTTTTTACGTCGATACACTAAAGAAAACGTTAAAGAAAAAAACAAAGACAATTAAAGCAATACGCGAAAAGCATTTTGTCGTCTTGTCGTCTTGTCGACAAAACGACGGATTTCACGCGCCAAGACGACATTTGAAAGGCACCAAGACGACAAATAAATGTGGACCGCTGTCGTCTTTTCGCGTGGCGGCTTGTCGTCTTGGCGCTTTTTTTTTGTCGTTCTGTCGTCTTGTCATCTTGGCGTCCGCCAGAACGACAAAACGAAAAGACGACAAAAGGCTGTATTTGTCGTCTTGTCGTCTTGTCGTCTTTTCCCCTTCCGGTAGACTTGCGCACTGTAATTAATTAGAGACAAAGCATTAAAACTCCTAAAAACTTCTACAGCAACTCATTACATGAAGTCAAGCAACTTTTCTATTGAAAGGACAGCTACACGTGAACGGTATGGTGTTAACCATAGTTAAAACATATATTATTTTCTGGTAGTATGAGCATCTGTAAAACATAGGAAGTGTGTTTTACTAACTAAACGAATTCCGTGCGTATCCCCAGATTGCATGCATATATTGGGCCAACATCAAACCAATATCATCATTTCGTTGGTCTTTCACGTTGGGCCTATTTGATTCTGCTAATCGTTTCCACGTTGGCCTTACATGTTGGTTTATTGTTTGGTCAATGCCTTGTGATAATAATAAACAATTGGGCCAACATCAAACCAACTGTGAAAAATAGTTGGGACAATATCATGGAACACTGTTGGCCCGATGTTGGTCTTTTACGTTGGGCCCATTTGATTCTGATCATCGTTTCCACGTTTTGTCGTTCTGGCGGGTGCCAAGATGACAAGACGACAGAAAGACAAAAATAAAGCCCCAAGACGACAAGTCGCCACGCGAAAATACGACAATGGGCCACATTTATTTGTCGTCTTGGCACCTTTTAAAAGTTGTCTTTCTGTCGTCTTGTCGTCTTGGCCCCGACAGAACGACAAAACAAAAAGACGCCAAAAGGCTGTATTTGTCGTCTTTTCGTTTTGTCGTTCTGGCAGGGCCAAGACGACAAGATGACAAGACGACAGAAAAACAAAAAAAAAAGCGCCAAGACGACAAGTCGCCATGCAAAAATACGACAATGGGCCACATTTTTTTGTCGTCTTGGCACCTTTCAAATGTCGTCATGGCGCGTGAAATCCGTCGTTTTGTCGTCTTGTGGTCTTGTAAAATCAAGAAACTACTGCCACAAACACAATGTTTTATTAAACACACAACAGTCGAACATCTTAATGACATAACAAATAAATGAACGTAGGGGTCAAGCCCGCAAAGTCCCAAAATGTCAGTATATCTTGTTTTATTTCATCTAAAACACTTGCTAAACTTTTTTCCCTCAGTATATATATACAATTATCAAAGAAACACAAGTTAATACACAAATGAAAGTTGAAAAAGACTGTTCTCATGAACGTATAAGACGTTCGTAGTATTATCATGACTACTGAATACGTCGACTGTCTTTAGAGGACACGAACGTGTTGTTGAAGTTACAACAATGTTGAAGTTACAACAATGTTTATGATCAGTAACGTTACAAAGAATTATGATGTAACGCGATGTATCTGATGTTCGTGGGTTGATGAACATGATGCGCGACTCCTGTGAGCGTTGATTGGCAATTTCGCCCTTTAGAGAGATAAATCGTAAAATACCTATACGTTTACATGCATTAACGCACATATACACTTATTGAACGGCCCTGCATTAGCCCCGCCAACAACGTTATGAAAATTCTCGTGCACATAATAAATATGTTTCAACTGGACTATGGATTAGCATGATACTCACAAATGTCATCAAGTGCTAACAAGAGCTATGTACGACCAAGACGCTCTACCCAAGATCATTTTGTGACACAATTGAACATCTACAACATGCTTTTGAAATTGCTAGTCACGTAGGTTTGAATCGATGAGACTACTATACAGCGTCTTATCAAATTGACTCAAATGATATCGACCTTATACAGTGTTTAGTGCAGTACTCAATGTCTGCTCGTGTATCGGCGTCTCCATTTTAGGAGTCGGCGTGGACATACCAAGATGGCGGATGATAAAATCATTCAAAGGTATGTGTTGCCTTATAATAGTGATTACGTAACACATGTTGTTTTAATTATCATATGCGCTGTATGTGTGGAATTGGCATAATGGCAATGTGTTACACCCGAAGTCACAATGTTCTTTTCTAATGTCGTTATATCTTTAAAATCATAAATAACTGCAGTCGGCAAATAGGTGAATCAAAGTTGTAGTGGTGAAAACAAATTTCCATTCAGTCTATAGATATATATAAATTAAATTCGGTAAATACTTTACGGCTCTTTATGTTGTGTATTGTCCTTTTCATTGTATATTTAATTTGCCCTTTGTTTGTAGTACAGTTCGAAGGTACGGTGCCAATGGGTTTGGGAGCTGCGGTTTCTATAGGACAATTTTTTTAAATTTTTGGAGATTTGAAAAGAACCCCCAATAAAAACGAATTATGGACCTTCATTTTTGAACAATCTATTTTAATTTAAACAATATTTTATTCAAGTAATGAATGGGATTGGACAACAGGCAATGCCTATGTAAGACCTCTCCCGTATCAAGGTACATATAAACAATAAATTCATATCAAACATAACATAAAATGTGGAATTGTGGTACAGTTTGCATATATTGGTTTGACAATTAACTTAGAATCTTTGAAACATGCGTACCGTGATTGTTTAGTATTAACACTTTGTACTGTCAGAAAAAATATTAAGTGAGAAAAAAAAGGAATAAACAGAAAGAAAATCATACTGGAAACCAATACGAAATATATATAAAAATGTACCGATTATTACAAAATATAATGGTTTTAGTATGAGTTTCTGTAACCAATAGTTAATTTTGGAATTTAAGATACAGACAAACAAAAAAATAAAAATTACAATAAAAAGGAAGAAAGATGACAAAATATAAAAAAATTCTAGCATTGTGACAAAACATATCTGAAAATACAATAGTATATACATACATGTACACATTCATGTACATACCTATATACCCATATATACACATACATATACCTATGTACATGTACATACATCTATAATTCTACGAAAATCTCCTGGTACACTTGATGTATTTGTGGACGATAAGTACAATTTCTGAGTTCGTAGTATCGTCTAGATTGGAACTGCCATTCAGTATCAAGTCAATGTTGATATGCGTGACATCAACAAGATTGGCTAGGGTATCAAGTAAGTCATTTCTGAATTGGTTATACAGCGGACAGTTGAAAAAGAAATGAGTATTGTCCTCACATACTGCTGAATCTGTCAAGAAGTGGTCAAATAAATGCTTATTTAGATTACTTGAGTTATTTCTTAATTGACAATGGATGATGTTATCATTCCTATTTCCTATATTATAGTGCTATGGACTGTTAGTCCTATGTTCAATAGCCTTAAGTTTATGCTTAAATTGTTCAACAGATGGTGCATTTTTAGCGTCTAAAGGTAAAGCATTCCACAATTTAATTGTACTCGGTAGAAAGCTGTTATAATATGATGTTGTACGACAAAGAGGGAGACGTAAGTTTAATCCTGAAGTTCGAAGGTTATAATTATTGGTTACAGGTAAGTATGGCTGAATTAAGTTATACATGTTATCTGGACTTATGCCATCAATTATTTTGTAAATAGTTACAAGTTTATGATCTTTTCTTCTTTTTGTTAATGTTTCTAAGTTCAATTCAGTATATAAGTATGATCTAGAGGAATTGCACCTGAGGCCTGTTATTATTCGTGCTGCTTCAACTTGGACGCTCTCTAATAGATCAAATTCTCCCTGTGTACAGTTATCCCATAGTGAATCTCCATATTCAAGTATAGGTCTTATAAAGGCAATCTATATTTTCAATAGAGAATGCCTGTCAAGTTTGTACTTAAGCATTCTTAGAAAGTTTAATCGTGCACATGCTTTTTCGTATATATTTTCTATATGATGCGACCAAGTTGCATTGGACTGAATTGTTAATCCAAGGTGGCAATGTGACGCTACGTCTTGTACTATATCATTATCAAAGTAGACTGGTGGGTGGTTATAGTTTCTTCTAGTGCAGACAAGGGTTTTGTTTTTTTGAGGATTAAATGTAACAGCCCATTTTTTTGACCATTCAGATATTTTGCAAAGATCATTTGTAAGAGAGTTGGCACATTCTACTGGGTTTTTATCAACAACAACAAAAAGAAAAGTGTCATCAGCAAATAACCCGCGTACATCATTCAATAAGTCGTCTGTGATGTCATTTATATAAAGCAAAAATAGAAACGGACCTAAAACAAAGCCTTGCGGAACACCTGCATCTGGAGTACTGAAGCTTGAAGAGAATCCATCTAGGTTTACTTTTTGCTGCCTATCAGAATGATAGCTACGTATCCAGTTACATAATGAATCATTGATACCATATTTAGCTAATTTAAAAAGCAACCCAGCATGCCATACTTTGTCAAATGCTTTAGCAATATCGCAAAATATAAATCGTACATCTTTCCCAGCGTCGAGGTTGCTTATTATGTTATTATATATTTCTATGAGCTGATTTACTATAGAGTCTTTAGGTTGAAAGCCTGCCTGGTATTTGCATAGAAGGTTATTCGTTTTGATATAGTTGAACAAGTGTTTAAAGACGATTTTTTCCATCAATTTGCAAATAATACTGGTAATGGATATGGGCCTATAATTGTCCGGCATGTCAGGTTCTCCCTTGCCCTTAAAAATAGGAGTTACATTCGCCTGTTTCCATTGGTATGGTACTTTTCTAGTGGACAATGACAGATTAAAAAGTAGCGTCAATGGAGCAGCGATGCTATTTATAACTAATTTTAACACCTTTGGGCTAATCATATCTGGGCCTGGAGGTTTCGATAATTTCAAGATTTTCAATCGATCAATTACTTCCGTTTCATTTATAATAAATTTATTCATTTTACTGTCAGTGCGATTATGAAAAGTAGGTAATTCCGGTTCATGTTCAATATGAGATGTTGCAAAAAAGAAAGAATTCAATGCGTTTGCTTTGTCTACTGGATGTATTAAAATACGACCGTTATATTTTATTGGAAAGTTTGGTTGAGTTACTTTGTTCAATTTAGAGATCGATTTTGCTATACGCCACCATTTACCCGGGGGGATTGATTTATCAGTTAACTGGGATGTAAGTTTTGTCTTGTATGATTCCTTAGATTCGCGGATTGAAGCAATTACCTCATTTCTAAGTTGCCTAAACATTGACCAATGTAATGGATTATTTGAAGACAGCTTTCTTGTGCATTCTGTTTCGCTGTCGCATTTTAAAGCGTATATTATTGTTCATAAACGGTTTATCATTGGGACGTATAACAACAGTCTTTGTAGGTACATGACGTGTTACACAATCATTAAAAGTATTGCAAAAATTAGAGTATACTGCGTCTATATCATCACAGTTAAACACATCATCTTCCCAGTTAGTATTCTGTATATCCGTATTAAGACCATTTATGTCAGTGGCATCATAATTTCTAATAACCCGTTTATAGGCTAGTCTTCTAAATGTCTGAAAGCTAATTTCAACAGGCACAGGGGAGTGTGTGCTGCATATTGGTGTATGTACATTCACGTGTTTAGTTAGCGATGTATTATTCGTAATAAATAGATCAATGCACGTTCCCGGCGTCACAGTAAAGTTTGTTGGCTCGTTAATAATATTTGTCATATTTAATCTTTGTAACAATAGTTTAAATCTGCTAGACGAATTTGATAAGACATCGATATTAAAATCCCCTGTCACAAAGACTGGGATATTATTATTCAATGATTGGGATATACTGTCATATAACAAATCCAATAGGTGTACCTGAGAGTTTGGCGGTCGATAGAACGCTCCAACTAAAAATTTACTTTTAACGTTACACATTACTTCCAGACATAACAGTTCAAGATTATCATTCATAAGATCCCTCCTAACGGAACAGTGAAGGTTATCTTTAGCATAAATTAGTACACCACCGCCGTGCCTATTACGATCTTTACGAAATGGGTTTTGAAATCCGGTTAATTGTTATTGGTTATCCACTATCGAGGCGTCGAGGTGTGACTCGGTTATACAAATAATATCATGAGATGCTAATTCATTTTCGACAATATCTAATTTTGGAAGTAAACTGCAGACATTATTGTGAACAATTAAAATATTTGACTTAATAATACCTTTACTCGCTCCAGGGCCAGGATTAGACTCAATACCTGATAATATAAGAAGTGTCACCTTAACAATTAGTTTAAATACGTCATTGCCGTTTTTACAACTCATAAAATGGCAGTGAGATGTTCGTATAATCCGTTTAGTAATTGGTTTTAGACAGTTCCATATTCCCTTCATACATTTTTTATATTCTAAGTTAGTCTTAGTCGTATGTATCAAATGTAAAAGTAGAATTAAAAAAGTATGAAGGGTTTCTTAAGGCATAGTGAGAACAATCAATGTTGCATGTTGCACATTCAATGCCATTCAGTTTGGCCCGGTCTTTATTAAATCTTACTGAGAGGGGTTATATCCATTTTAAATCGGTAGACACCGACATATTCTGATACATATGTTTGCAGTTGTAACATTAATTACAGCTCTGTTTATTTTCATGCCAATTACAAACCTACCTTGCCTCCGACAGACATATATAATCAACTGAGGATCGTTTCTAGTTAATAATGATTTATTTTGTTAAATATGTATTTTCTTCTTAGTGCACGCTAGGTGAACGATTAAACCGCTATGGAGTTGGTTGTAGGGACATGATATAATATGTTGTAGGGACATGATATAATATGTTGTAGGGACATGATATAATATGTTGTAGGGACATGATATAATATGATGTATCTCTAATTTCTAGTAAGTTCACAAAAACAACCCTATCCCAAAAAACCAAAAAAAACCCACCAACAACAACAAAAACCAACAACAAACTACAACAAGCATCCCATTTCATTTAAGCTATAATGCAACTATAACGATTCTATTTCTGTAAATTTCGTATCATACATGTGTACATATTTGTGAATGTGTATATAAAACGGGAAATGCCTTCATTCTGTAGAATGTATTATATACAGTGAACTAAATGTTCATGAGCTTATGCATGTTCGACCTCTGTAAATAATTGCAGGTGACATTGGGCAAAGAATTTGCATGTCGCTTAATATTAACATGTTCTCTTTTTGCTTATGTTAGCAGCTGAACGTTTGTATCAATAACCGCAAAAACGACCTACCGTCACAGTACTGTGATTTTGTAATATTGTATAGCAATAAACTTACATTTCGCTTGATTATTTCCTTACAAAGCGATTCGTTGAACGACGTTGAACAGACATCCCAAACATCCACCTCCTCCGTTGTTTGCTCGGCATGATCGTGGTTGTCTAGCTTTAATATCTCTCCAACAAATAGCTCCAGAAACTCTTTCTCTGTAATACCGAGTTCGGCATAATTATCTTTAAGGTCCGAAAGTATGGCGTAGTTTATATTGGCCAGAAGTCGAGAACTCACACAACTAAGTGTGACTATTATAACAAATATGCCGAAATTTGAAAACATAATTTACTACTAAAAATACGAATTGAAGAAACTTTCACATAAGTAACACATTAAATGCCCACGACAATCAGTAAACGCAACAATTAATCAGTAAACGCAACCATTTGATCAAATAAATGAGAGGTTTAGCTGATATAGAGAACATTTGGTAATGTAAGATCATTAAGTTGTTGATACCGTTGACGTAAACATTTATTGTTTTTTTGAAAAAAGTTTATGATTATGCATAATAATTCTCCATATGACTCGACGCTTATTTACATAGTCACGTCCTGTCACGATTGCAGTATGAGCAGTATCATCGAAGAAGTTATTTTTAGATTAATACAGGTACATAATGCAAAAGAGGTACGTGATTACAAACATATACATTATTTTGGATTTCAATTAAGACATACACGAACAAATATACACAATCATTGGTTTGGAGTTAGAACGACGGCGGTGGCCAAGTTGTATATATGTGTTGCTTTGAAACTGTAAGTTTTTATTTTAAGAATCACTTTGCCTGGACACTTGCTAACAAAATATACATCATCATTAACATTGGAGTTAGAACGACGGCGGTGGCCAAGATGTATATTTATCACATAACATGGCTTCTTGGAGTGTAATCAAGCCATGACTTATTTCCCGTAATACACCAGATGCAAATGAGGACAGAATCACTGTATTTGTGTACACAAAAACATTTGGTCCAAATTGTTTGCGTGGTATATTATACGATACGTTAAGACACATTAATTATTTATCATTATTTGAAATCTTACTTCATAAAATAAATGTTAGTAACGTTAAATTTGGTTTAAGGTGTCGCATTATTTGTAGGGCGAACGCAGTTACAGCCGCGTAACGTAGCTGATGTCATGAAAACAACAAAACGACGTCATGATTTCTCTTACAAATTGCCGCCGTATGCAAGGTAAATTGACAACATTAAAGTGAAACTATCACGTCGTAGGTGTGTTATGTGATAAATAGAATCTTACAAACTCGTTGGATAAAAAGATAGGATACTCCAGTGGGAACGCCAGGAACTAATTATTCAGCTTTTTTGATCATTTTGATACTCCGCGACAGGGATTATTTTTTTAGTATTTGCCGAACTATTTCATTTAAAAAACACAAAACGCCGCCATTTTCTTTTTGTAAAAACGTCGATTCAGACCGCAGTTATCAATGTTACGCGTACCTAGTTTACAGGAGTGAACGCTTTTTGTAAAATGTCAATTTTGGATTTCGTCATCAATACGTAGAATGTGTTTACACGTTGGTAAACGTTGAATCCACTGAGTTTTGATAGTTTATCTGATGCAGGGTGTTCACACTGGGATAAACAATTGGAAATATACACAGGTTAACGTAATGAAGGAAACAGTTGACTGTCTTAGAACTCTGCAGGCAAATAACACGTAAATAACTACTGATAAAGGTTCATATGTGTACATGTACAACTCTTTTTTTGGTTTGTTTATAATGCAGTGTTTTCTTGAAATTTGCCAAGCACATCGATGGTGTTAATGTTGACAAACTGTGTAAATAGTAAACATAACTGGATCAGCCGTGACAGTTGTTGATTTCATTGAATTATTCATATGATTCCTCTCTAAGAATCATTCTTGTTTGTATAACAAGACCAGTAGCCATAGACATGAGGCCCTTCCAGGGGTGGTCCATGTTCCCTTGTTCCCTGACAATACGACCCGGTGATCCCCAAAACGTTTTGCTTTGTTCCAAAAAAATATGTTCCCTTGTTCCCCAAAACCGCTGTGAGACCCTCATCCCTGAACCCTGTGAAGGGGTACACCTTATGGTATGCCTGTAATGGCCAGTGTCAAACCCCACATATGCTGCATGGCCATGGGACACAGCAATTCCTAAACCACATCCCTGCCACCCCCTTCTCTACATTTACCCACAGGCAGCTGACGCATACCCTCCCCATGGACTTTTTACCCTTCTTTGAAGCGGCCTGTAAAAGGCCCATTCCCCACTCTCATTTCTTTTAAAAGCATGCAGACTTCACTTACCTTGGATATTTTATTCCCCATTTATGTAGTCCACCCTCAATTAAGAGCAAAAGGCCCCTTCCCCAAAACTGGTAAAAAGGCCCTGCTGCCCCACCACTATCCCCAACCCCCTTCCCCTCTCTTCTACGTCCCTCCTGAATATTTTCTCTACAAACCCTACTTAAAATGTGTTCAGTGAAATGCTAAATACTGCAACACTTGGTTTTCAATTAAAAACAAAATATACACTACATCCCAAAATATACACTACATCCCAATTCAATTTTATGTGATTGACTCCGCTAAAGTGATCTGTGTACCATGAACAGGGCTTTTTTAACCTTATGTAACAGAGACACCTCTAAAAGGCCTCTTTCCCAATTGAGAACTTGACTGTTTGTTCCCCAATTGTGGCAGAAATATTTGCCAATCAGAAAACAGCATTGTCTCAGAATTTGAGAAAAAGCATTAATTCTGCAATGTGTTTTTGTCTGTGGAGTCAGTTCTGACTGAGAAACAGTAATTATAATAACTGTTGGCTGAAAATATAATTGTCAAATTTACTTAATTGGTAAAATCTTATATCTTTCCCAAAATGAGAAATAAGCTCGTCTTTTTCCCACAACATGGACAGGCCTGGGCCTCTTCCCAATTTTGTGGAAAAAAGCCCTGATGAACACATTTTCTAAGTAACAGTACATAGAAATAAGAATTGAATGCATATATCTATCTAATTATTATTTAATTTCAGCGAAATGTTCACATCCAAATGAAATTTGGCAATTGCGTTTATACACAGTGTCATTATTTGTTTCATAGGGAGACATCAGTCTCACAGACATGATGCCTGCATCTTACATATTCTGATCTGAAATTCGACTCTTGGTTGGATGAGGTGAGGTTGGAGGAGCTCACAAAAACAAGATGGATTTCATAGAGGTTTGTAAGCAGAACTTATTTGTATGGTGGGGAAGCATTTCACACCAATGCCAAAAAATAAATAAAATAATAAAAATTAGATAAATCTAGTTAAAACACCTGGAAACCTTACCCTGAAAGGTGGAACTGAGAGACAGTATTAAAGTATGAAAATGATCTTAAACAATACATACGTTCTCAGTATTAAAACAAACAAACATTTGGTAATCTTTTCAGTAAATTTTATATTGACTAAGACCGAATTAAATATACAGGTCTGTGTATACTGTATTAAACCAGACCAACTCCCTTTATAATACACTGCTGACTCCTCTTTTTATTGGGAATGAAATAATAATCAGTTATTCTGAGGTAATAATATAATCTGTTTTAATATGTTTAAGCCTGCAGTCAGTCAGATTTTTCTTTATTTAATGTTCTTGTGGTCTAAATATAATTCATAGAGTACAAAAATGAACAAGTAAATATTTGATACCAAATAAATATACTGGCCCACTTTTATTGACAATGATATGTAAACACATGTTTAATTTTTATTTTATTTGGCCTGTATAGGTTCTATATAAAATATATATTTTGTATATTATTAAAAGTGATCAAGGTTTAGTATTTCATGTACAGCAGATATTTAATTTGTAATACTCAGTGTTTGCATTTTCTTTATTTTTCAGACAAGATGCTGCCATTTACACAACACAAGGTTACGGTATACAACTGTAATGGATCCAAGTATTGAACAATAAATTGAATGGATTATCTTGAACTACATCTACAGTTCTTGTTCTCAACACTAAAAGACACTCAAGTTTTTCACAATGATCTGTGCATGCTGGTTTCCTCCCACATACTCAATAAAAAACACTCATCATTCCATTTGAGACGTTGAAGTATACAGTTTTATTGAACTGACTGTTACGTGTACATATAACGGAGAATATATGTTGATGCTGAACTATGTTCAAAACCTATGACACATTTTACAGAAAAACAGCATAGGGTTGTAACTTGTTTTATTAACATATTAATTATGGACCTTAAAGGACACACAGCAATCTTGATTTGTTGAAAAGCTAACAACTCGCAGCGTTCCATTACTTTTTCTACATAATTCACTTTTTTGCAATCATTAATATTAATACTAGAATAGTGCAAAGCTAATAGTTATTATTATATTACTAAACTGTTGATAATATTGCACCAATGATTTATACATTTCACTCACAGCCATTACCAGTATGTATTATATGTTTGACATGCCTATTAAACAAATGATCACTTTTCCAGTTGAATGACTTATGAATTCATTAAACCTGAGTATATCCAACATTTAAACTACACTTGACCTCCCTATAATATATATATCTGTGCCAGTGGACATGGCAGACGCTTAGGGATCACTTTAAGCTCTGTCAGCTCTCATGTAAGATCCTCTGTTACCTATGTTCATGAAACACACATTTTCGTATTACTCTATGAAAATATGTATAAAGTTCTTCCTTAGCAATTATTCAATGCTATTGCCATGTCCTATAACTACGAATTTTATTTTGGCAAAGTTGTGGTTAGAGCATAATATTATGTACATTGAATATGAAAATGAAACGCATGACGTATTTGAATAGACGCCTATAGTCTTCCAGACCGCCTCCAATCCATTTAAAATAAATCAGGAATGATAAATGTCCTTGCTGACAAAAGCACATGACAGACTTGTGTGTTATAATACATGATGCTGTTTTTCATGCTTTTCTCATTTTGGCGACCATCTTAAAATTTTAAGTACGTTAGAAAATTAAAAAAATAGAAGAAGCTGCACAGTAGCCGATTTATAAGTTAAATATCGTAAGGCCAAACAAAAAAATCGGTGAGTTTCCTAGTGCATGCTCTAAAAAAATAGGGTCGGTAGGTAGGCTTTTTTTTTTTTTGGAGCAAGAAATTGTGAGATTCTACATGTATTTATATCATAAACCCATTCAAGTTGATGATACAGCTGAAAGTTTCTCTGTGATGTCAGTTTACCTCGATATATTGTGATAAATCATTGTTCGGAACAATATATATATTTTTTTTCATAAAAAGATTTAGGGTCGGCCCCTTAAAAATAGGATCGGTCGGGCCACCGGAAACACAGGTTTTTTTTTTTTTTGCCTAATATATATAAGTAAATATATAATGTTAATAGCTCTTATTTATCCCATGTTGAGACGACACACAAGCTAGACCACGAAACAATATACGTTTTAATTGAATTGAATGTTGTTTAACGGTTCATCAACACAGTATAGGTTATTTAGAGCCGCCCCAGAGAGAGGGGAAGGAATACATAGAAATCTGGGAACCTGCCCTACTCTTGTTATCGAATAGATTCCTACGGTTCTTTAACGTGCTCGGAGGATAAACCGATACACGGGACCGCCTGGTTTACGTCCCCATCCGACGGACGAGACTAAGGAAAAGTGTCTTGGTCATCGCTAACCCGGCCGAATCCGAATTTTATTGAAAAAAAAATTTCTACAAAAGGATACTAAGTTTAGGGTTATTACCCTCGTGAGCCTATCTACCCTATAGACTGCAGGGTTCTGCCCATTCCTTACTGATTGGTACTAATATAGTTTTATAAAAGATGGTAGGTGTCATTGTCGTAGCTCTGCGTAAGCACGGTACGCCCGACCCTACGCCTAACTCGGAAATCGAAAACGTAAAAAGTCCAAAAATATTTTCAGGTACATGTGTGTACTTACCTTTATCTACCGTTTTATAAAACTGAAATATACGTCAGAACGCGCATTATAACATCAAAAAAACATAATACGGGTAACTTGACCCCGAACCCCAGTAGGATAAGTTAAACGAAGTGAGGGCGGGAGGGACCCCGAACCCCAGTAAGATGAGTTAAACTGTGTGTGGTGGCGGTGGGGCTGAGGAAGGGGAGGGGGTGAAGCAGGGTATTCATACATGTAAGTGGTCGATTGCCAGTCATGTGTTCTTGGTATCTCAGATGTAAAGGCGCTGGCACGGTTTAATACACAGATTGTTTAAAAGATGCTATTTCACAGACTTTTAAAAAAGAGGCATCGGTTACACAGTGGAAAAGGCATGGCAACTTAGGAGCTGGAGCCCTGGTGATGGCATGTCTAATGGGACTATTCACCCATCTTACTTCCCTCTGCGGTCGCTGTTCAAATCAATAAAGCCCTAGTTCATATTATATTTGCGTCGACAATCCAAATGGCCTTTAAAATACATTTAAAATCATAGTTCGCATTGTAGATTAATTTTTTTCCATTTAAAAAAAATGTGCTGGGTGGGGGTTGGGGGCGGGGGTGGATGGGTCGAAAGGATAATAGCCAATGATACTTTTTTTAAAGGGATCTTCGACCAAAATAAAAACACACGTCCTTTCGAAGAAAACTGTCCGCGTACACCTTTTCACCCTGTGATTATAATAAGTACAAGCATTGTGACGTCACAATTCTGTGTTGGAATGTGGACTTCGGGGAAACACGGAATTGATTTTTTTGCAATATTTTCAATAACAATCGAATTTAGGTAGAAAAAAGTACTTTTTCCAAATTTTGATGAAATTTTACAGGCCTGTAGAGGAAGACTTTTTCTTGACTTTAATGCTTTCGTCTTTTTTCTCGCTATAAGAACAAACTGTAATTTTCAATTTGATTAAAAGCTAAAATTTCACATAATTTGTAAAAGCCTAGAAATCATATTTTTAATAAAAAAGAATCGACAAAACACGTAAAAACTTAAAATTCATTCTGTAACAAACGAATTGATGCATTTGTTTATGTGTGTCATCATTGTACATTGTCAGTTGAATACAGTTTACATCACTGGTGTCATTTTGACCGCCACCCTGAAATCTGCTCAAAACGCAGTTTGTTTACGTTTTTTGCGCGTGACGTTTTTAAGTAAATATCCCTCCGCGGCGGCTTGGCGCTCCCACTGCTCGGTAGAGCCTCGTATCCTATCATTTCATCAAACTTGTTTATTAAAATCAATAATACACAGTCATTCAAGTAAGATCCTCTATGTTTATCGCTTTAAAAAAGTGTATGTTTTATTTTAAGAACCACTTTACTGACGTGAAATATTTTCATATATAGTTATAGTACATAACATGAAATGGACATACGTTAAAACTGAAAGGTTACGGTATTCACGTAAACCGTTTTACGTACGTTTAGAGCAAATACACTCGGACAGGACTTGGTACCAATTTTTGTCATAATCGTATTTGACTGGTACCCTGGCAACATGAATCCGATTCATGTAAAATACTGAACATTTATCATAATGGGGAGGGTTAACGGGGGTTGGTTAGGGGGTCGAGGGGAGGTTAACTCATGTTCTAGGGTGAATGAAACATTACTCTTGCATTATTGTCATACAGTGTTAATACATTAATATCCGCCAGGATGTTCTCTAACAAACTTAGCAGTTGTACTAGATAATATATCTTAAACACAGAGACGGCCATTGATATTCGAATATAAATATATAACACGGACATAGAAATAAGTATAAAAGAAATATAAAAAGATCGGACAGGGAAAGTAGCATTCAAGGAGGACAGTAAACCATAAAACACAGAAACAAACAACACGCAAACAGACACACAAGAAGGCAAAAGCAATAATAAAAGCAAACGACATCACAAACACAAAAGGGTTGACAATAGGGCTACCGCCTTGGAACGGTCAGTGGCAAAGTAGGCCCTTGGGGGGTTTAAACCGTTTCTAGGGTGCACCAAACCTCACACTTACCCTACTGTCATCAAAAGTCGAACAGGAAATGAATGCAGCGTTCAAAGAACACAGTAACGCACCAAGAATGAATACAATTACCTCAGACGCCAGAGCAACTACAGAATGATTCGCTCCGTGTACGTCAAGACCGGACTTGACCGGATTGAAGGCGAACATCATCCTTTACCATCATTTTCTCATGATAATGTTGACTGCAGTGAGTATTTACTCATAACATTTAAGATAAATGAGTATCAAGGAACCCGTTTTTTGTTGTTTTTATTGTTGTAAATATTTATGCTTTCAAAATAGATGTGATTCCATTTTGTACACTTTAAAAGAAACAACCATTCTGATTAAATGGATGTTAAGTAAAACGAAACACTGTATGACCTTTGTTAGTAATATTAGACCCATGCTTGTAACACTTTTCATTATTTTAATATGTAATAGACAATTCCACAGGAATACTAATGTTTTTTTAAGGTTTAGCTAGTATTTGTAATAATTTGATGAGTAATGTAAATCACAATTTTAAAAACATGAGGGTTTTTGTAAAACACCCAAATACTCAGCTTATTTGCAGCTCTGTAGTATAGTCTCCAGTCTGTCCAAACACTCAATGACATATTTAACTTATACCTAATCATGTATAATTAAAATATTAATATAATAATTGACTGCTATGAGACCTTCGATAAGATTTAGCAAAGCTCTTGCAAAGTATATGGTAACGGTAGACCGGATAAAGGACCTTTTTAGTTATACGCTGACACGAATATTAAATAACCTACAAGTTAAGATCGTATATCACAATAGTTGAATGAGTAAGATATTAACATTGAACGATCAAACAAACATGTTTTTGATTTAAGTTGAGATAATAGTGTGTGTGTTTATTCATATTCCTTTGCGGTATGGTCTTGGCAAGCCGAGAGTCAAGGCTATTTGCTTTATAAAACTTGATTGTACATACTCTTTAACACTTTTCAACATGTGACATGTATCCAGCAAGATAGTCTCAGATGATTTACTAATAAGACAAACAATGCAAAGGAATATAAAGCAGTTGTATTGGAATTTTTTTATTAAGTAAGAAGAGCTAAATTAGATAGGAAAAGTCTGTTAAATCAATTCTAGATTATTGATTAAATGGTTTAATGAAGTTCCTGATCATACTCATAAACATGTGTCCCCCAAAACAGCTACCCCCAAAATCAGAGAATTTAAATTTGACTGTTAAACAGTGTTTCGTAGTATTTTTTATAAAAGGTTTAAAGAGAATATAGAGACAGCCAAACAAACTTTGTTATTGATAGTTCTGAAAAACTTGAAAAAGGTGAAAGAATTATCAAAATCGGAAGATAAACAAAGATGATATGACCATTTGAAGTTCCAAATTACCATATATGGAATATTGATAATTATCATTTAAAACAAAGAAAATCTCTGCAATGAATGCAAAATTCTTAAAATCCTTTACTGGTCATATAAAGCATTATTGCCATTAAATATACACATTTTTCATACAGTTACTGTATTTTCCCCCCTATAAATCAGTAAATTTTCATATTTATAAATATTCCATACATGGTCATTTAGAACTGTGATCTCATAGCTCTCAAAATGGCGGTTTCCATATCCGTTTGAACAGAACCTTCAAACAGTTATATATTCTTTGTTTATCATCCGATTTTGATAATTCTTTCACCCTTTTCAAAACTCTCAATAATAAAGACTGTTTGGCTGTGTCGCTACATTCCGTTTAAACAAATTAAAATCATAAATTCTAATAGACCATTTCATCTTAAAACTGTTCCTGTCTTGGTAAACAGAATGTTACCTTGACATTTGCATATCACTATATTCAACATCACGTTTTGTTTTCATCACGAGTGCATTAGTATAAGCGTATTAATAACTTTAAATGCATGTATAGGTGTATCACGTATTCATCACGAGTCTATTAGAAGAAGCATATTAGCCACATTAAATTCAACTTCATGTGTGGCATGTATTGGTCACGATTCGAGTAGAAGTGCGTTACTTGTAAATTGACTCTCGGCTTGCCAAGACCGTACCGTATCATGTGCATATATCGGTCTGGGCAGATTAGGCCAAATAAAGCGACTATATGGATCCTACCCCAGGTTGTGTATCACAGATTGTAAATGACATGCATTTGGAATCCTTACAATATAGAAGGTACAGCAGCCGACTAACCATGATTTATAAGGTCCAACATAAACTAGTGGTTGTAGATCAAAACCTAGTAATGCCAAATGACAAGCGTATATATCAATCTACTGCCAATAAGGATGTATACAAATACATTGTACTCTTTTTGACGTCATTTGCTGCTTTCCAGAAGTTAAATGTAAGAAATTGACTTGAAAACACGTTTTTATAAAGTCTCATAGAATCTCTCAAAGTCTCGCTAAAATTGCCCCAACGCGGGGGCGATTTCAAACTTCCGTTTTTCTACCAGGCCTTGGTTCTGAAAACCATAGCGTAGCGAGGAAATCTGAAGGATCGATACCAAGGGATGTAATTCTAACGCCAGGTGTTAATTCGGCACAAAATAAACCTGCTGACGTTTTTTTATTATCTGCCAATGCATTTCGTTTATCTACTGTACATCATTATTACAAGTTATTGTTAATGCCAATCTCTCTACATCTCTTCATCAGACGGCGTCAATAACTAAAAAATCGTTTTACTAATAAATGTACATGTCACTGATGTGTTGTCGTCCCTTTTTACACCAAATGTCAGGTTTAATGGTCGCGTACTGCTAAATAAAATACAATATACAGTAGGAACGCCACGGACCTATAACATATCAGTTCTGTTCGCATTTTTACTCCGCGAACATGGACTATTTCTTTGTAATTTACGGACTATTTTACGAGTTTTCAGTTAAAACAGACGCCATTTTTTACACCCGAAATTGTGCGCGCTACGTCGGCGAGCACTACGGGTACCTATGGAGTCTAACATCACGCGTACAGTGTTTCATACCGTAGACTATGTAAAAACGAATACCTTACCGGACGAAATAACGTCCCATTATGTGCCAAACACGGTGCGGTGTTGTTGACAGGTCACCGTGACATAACTTGACACGTGAAATAAACATCCATGTTGGTGCAAACTGGATTTGGGATTACTGTCTGCTGCTAGATGTACATTATCAAGGTATGTGTATTGTCATTAAAATGTGTTTGTTCATAAACAGTACACACCACTTTTAGATCGTACATAATTAGACATTGGCCAAATATAGTGCCTAAAAAAGTGGTGTATACTGTATAATAGAAAGTTCATAATCACTATAAGTGTTTTTCGTGTAATCCGATCTTTCTAGTAACTGGATGTACTATAAACGTAGAACGTCTCGTGGAATAAAACAATTACTAGTAGAAATTCTATCAATGCACCCCGCACATCCCCCCACAAGTAGGTGTGTGTGTGTGTGTGGGGGGGGGGGGGGGGTAGTTGGAGCTTGAATACCAAAAACAAAGAGGGGGTAAGGAAACTAGAAACTCTCTCCACCCCCACCCCTCAGATGCATGAATGTAAATTGTGAGCGTTGTCTCTATATCGTTATGTCATCCCATTTTCTCGGACATTCGTGAATACTCAACCCGATACAACTACCATTGAAACAATGTAAACTGCCATTGACATTTGACTGAAATCCGTCAGAATCATGTTTATGTTGCATTTTGAGGCAAGGAAGTGATTTTGAATTTACATTTATTTACATTTACTAGATACCTTCTGTTGCGAAAACAAACGCGCCAAATTTCGAGAAAGTATACTTCACTTGAAAGGTTTTAAGGAGGTGGAGCTACTACGCTTGCATCCTGTGTGTCTCAAAAGAAATGACTATTCCATATATGCTGTGAAAGAGGAACAATGTTTTTAATGGATCTCCAATTCAGGCTACATTATATTGTACATGTATAATGAATGGTGAGAGATGTTTTTATTACATTAATCGTGTAAATGAGCACAAGTAATATTCATGTGTTATTCAATTTATTTCTTTTTTTCTTTTCTTTTTTTAATATGTTACATTATGTATAACAAAGGATAAACTGTCTTTTTGATCATTGACATTGGATTGATGTTGTTTTTCAGAGAGGCCTCAAATGTGAATCGTGCCCTTGAGCAGCTCTAAGTGAATTGATACTGACGACTTCAGAATGTCAAGCCGTATTAAATGCCATTGGATCATATGGAGATGGAAGCCTTTTTAAAAATTGTTTGCATTTGTGTAGTTCTTTAACACACCCGATTACCGGCAGCCGTAGGCACAGTTCGGCAGCCGTAGGCACAGTTCCCGGTAAAAAAAAAAAAAGAATTTCAAAAGGGTAAATAAATCTAGTTTTATGACTTGTTAGCCTTAAACTATTAGAAAAGTGAATCGGCCATTTTAATTTGGAAGGAATGTTGTGTATGTCACCTGATTCCCGTGAAATTTCAAACTATATTATGCGAGTTACGGTAGGTTAATTGTTGAAATTAAGCTAAAAAATGTGATTGTAGAAAGTTAGAGACCTGGTACTCGGTAAATAGTCAAGTTTAAGAGATTTCAGACATACTGCCATAAAATATGATATTTCCTGAATAAACAGTCCAAATTTTACCCACAGAACATTTTATTAAAATAATTGTGGGTTTTTAAACACGACCGGGTATTGAAAAATGGCAGGAGTATGGTACAGTTCCATTATTTATTGGCAGGTAGCTAGTACAGTTCCGAAAAATGGCAGGCATATGGTACAGTTCCAAAAACATCGGACGCTAAAGTCTTTTCTCCTTTGGTATAGTGGTGTAATTTCGAAAACACTAATGAAGAAGTACTGTATATAGAATTATATACATCTTTGGTCCTTCCATAAACGTTTAAGAAAACTCACCAACCGTAGGGAAACGTGAATATAGGCTCGTTTGAACCTTCATTCCGACGGTACAGTACAGAGAAGGACACGTTTTAATAACAATCGTATGTTGTGCTGAGTTACGTCCCCTTTTTATAATTCACCATTTATGATAACAGGCATTTGGTATTTTGATGTTTTGGAATAGATTGCTTAATTTTAATTATTGCATAGTTGAACACATCACATAAATTACGTTTTAAGGCCACTCTGTGTAACTTAATGTATCGGAATCAAACATCTACTGATATATACGACACGCATTTAAACCAATAATGTAGTCGCTCAAAAGATACCAATGGTAACGTAAAATACACTTTATGCTTACTTAAAGAGCAATAACAGGGCTTTACAAAAATGTCATTATTAACCAAACATTTAATTATGACCATTTAAAGTTTGCCTAATGAACATGTTTAAGATCAAATTTAAGCTAATTAGGTACACGTAAAGTGGTCACACCATTCTGATCTTGCCGATGAGGACAATTTTGGGAAATTCAGATACTAAACCTTTATTTAGACAATAGACATGTACTAGTATTTCGTCCCACCAAAGCAAAAAAAGTTTGAATGTCTGCATGTGTCAACTTTGAACTTTCGTGGGTATCTGCGCTATATCCGTTACAATTTGATATCAACTTTAAATAGTGTCCTATGATTATTACTTTTTGAGTTAAGTACACTTTTGAGCGACTACATTATTGATTTATATGCGTGTCCTATATATCAGTAGACGTTTGATTCCGATACATTAAGTTACATTGAGTGGCCTTAAAACGTAATTAATGTGATGTGTTCAACTATGCAATAATTAAAATTAAGCAATCTATTCCAAAACATCTAAATACCAAATGCCTGTTATTATAAATGGTGAATATAAAAAGGGGACGTTATTAAAACGTGTCTTTCTCTGTACTGTACCGTCGGAATGAAGGTTCAAACGAGCCTATATTCACGTTTCCCTGCGGTTGGTGGGTTTTCTTAAACGTTTATGGAAGGACCGAAGATGTATATAATTCTATATACAGTACTTCTTCATTAGTGTTTTCGAAATTACACCACTATACCAAAAGAGAAAAGACTTTAGCGTCCGATGTTTTTTGGAACTGTACCATACGCCTGCCATTTTTCGGAACTGTACTAGCTACCTGCCAATAAATAATGGAACTGTACCATACTCCTGCCATTTTTCAATACCCGGTCGTGTTTAAAAACCCACAATTATTTTAATAAAATGTTCTGTGGGCTAAAATTTGGACTGTTTATTCAGGAAAGATTATATTTTATGGCACTTTGTCTGAAATCTCTTAAACTTGACTATTTACCGAGTACCAGGTCTCTAATTTTCTACAATCACATTTTTTAGCTTAATTTCAACATTTAACCTACCGTAACTCGCATAATATAGGTTGACAATTTTACGGGAATCAGGTGACATACACAACATTCCTTCCAAATTAAAATGGCCGATTCACTTTTCTAATAGTTTAAGGCTAACAAGTCATAAAACTAGATTTATTTACCCTTTTGAAACTTGTTTTTTTTACCGGGAACTGTGCCTACGGCTGCCTAACTGTGCCTGCGGCTGCCGGTAATCGGGTGTGTTTAAATGGAGCTTGTTTTACCACACATGTTATGCTTGCACGGTGCTGTTCAAAGTTAGAGTAAAACATGTTTTCAGTGATAATGCAGCGTGATTGTCATATGAGCTCGTGGAAACTACATGTACTGGATACATGCGAAAACAAGTTGTGTTAAAGGGACACTAGGCAGTCTTTATTTGTTTAAAACTTCTGGAGTTCGGTCAGTTTTTCTGCATAATTTGTATTTGTGCAATCATTAATATTATTTATTAGAATAGTTCAGAAGAAATTGTTTTACACATTACTTACTGTTGATAATAGTGCACCTATAATATAGTTAAGTATTTGATAGAATAACGAAGACAAAATGAAAACTGACACTTTTATTTAATTTTTAATGCAAGCAGGTAATTTGAAATGTTACCAGGTTAACAAATGGAGATGCTAATGTTAATTCTTGATAAATACTTCAAGATTGCCGTGTGTCCCTTTAACAACAACAAATTACAATATGTGATGGGTTCCCAATTTTTTAAAGGGACACAGAGCAAATTTCCAATCTTGTGTCTGTTTTACACATTTTCCCATCAGAACAGACCAAACATCTACAAAAGTGTCTTCTCAACTGCCCTATTTAATAGGGTTTTATTTCTAAAACTAGCGGCATCACGAGGTTTTGAGAGAGAAAATAAATAATTGTATATTAATGTTTTCTCCCCATGTAAAATGACCTTACTAAGTCATTAAAGTAAAATATCCTATGAACAAAACGTGTACAATTTAACAATTTTAGATATTTGGCAAGAGTTGTTTTTTATTCCCCATCAAGTAAACATGGCTTATAGAGCATTGCACCCTCTGTCAGATTTAACTTTCCTTATAATAGATTCTTGCTGTTCCGTTGGGTGAAAAATACATTAAAATTGTTGTGTAATCATGTCAGATCAATCATATACTCGTATGTATCGGAGTCTGTTCCCCAAGCATGTTAAAGAACCATAGGTATCTAATCAGTAGTAAGCGTAGGGCAGGGTTCCTGGATGCCTATGTATCTTTCCTCCTGTTTTTGGGGCGGCTCGAAATAACCTAAACAACGTGTTGATGGGGCGTTAAACAATAATTAATTTTAAAACTGTCCCATTCCCCTAAACATGCCATAGCTCCACCTCGCAACACCTGATTCAAAATTGAATACTCCGCTCGACTTATATTAACTTTTTATTTTATGTCTTTATTTTCTTTCAGGCTGCACGTCATGTGGAAGAAGACTCCTTCTAAACCACTGGCCAGAGTCAATGCTGAAGTTTATGTTCGCGCAATTATTTGCTTAATAAAGTATACATATGAGCTAAAATATTGTCTTTATAATTATGTCTTCCACCACAAAGTGGTAGGTGAGACAGATTATAGTTGGCCTTTCCGTTCGTCCGTCACAAATCCTATCTGCGCTACTTGTTGGATTTTCACGAAACTTTGTACGAAGCATCAGTATGTGCATATCAAATATTGGCCTGGCTGGCCGTGACCCAATAATGATTATGAAAAACCTTGTCTGCACTGTCCACTTCCCCAGAAGCAAATCTCATCAAAATTCATGGTTTTAGTGCATTTGGTGAGAGAATGATGCCTTTTGATGTTGAGGTCATTAGGTCAAAGGTCATTGTCACCGTAACATGATAATGTAAAATGTTGTAAACTGTAAAAAAGGATAAAAATATCGGACAGGGAAAGCAGCATTCAAGGACGACAGTCAACCACAAAACACAAAAACAAACACGCAAACAGACAAACGAAAAGACAAAAGTAATAAAAAATGCAAACGACATCACAAACACAAAAGGGTTGACAATAGGGCTACCGCCTTGGAACGGTCAGTGGCAAAGTAGGCCACTGGGGGTTTAAACCGGTTCTAGGGTGCACCAAACCTCACACTTACCCTACCGTCATCCCATTAAAACAGGACAGTGTAAATAAAGAAATCCCCGCCATGATCTAATCTCTAACCAACAAGGCAGCATCAATAGGCAATATAAGTAAAACACAAATATGCTCGTGTAAATATAATACAAAAAAACAATAGCCTAGAAAGCCACAATGAAGGTACTCAATGACTTTGCAGAAGCCAGAGCAGTAAGAGAATAAACCATTAAGGGCACGACAAGAAAGATCATGGACAAACATCAAACGCCACCGTCCCAATGGGCTTTAGGTAGGCGTCATCACAGGGTCCACAGCCTGTCCGGTCATCGTACAATTAAAGAGGAAAGCATAGTGGCGAACTGTAAAAGGGTCCACCACCAAGCATGCAGTACGTTGCAAAATGATAGGGTCATAACCTCTTTTGATAAACTTTTTAACAAGTTTAACAAAGATAGTATGAAAGTGATCATGACCAAGAATCTTACGAAGTTTATAAATCACATCACCATAGAAGTCAGGTTGTGATAGTCCTTGTCGCAGAAGAGTCCTTAAATTACATTTATATTTGGAAAGAAGATCAGGGTTACGATAATAAAATTTTGCAAAAGTTTTACGAAGTTTTAATAACGGTAACCCTGATTGAGTAACTTTTTAGTTATACAAAGATTACGAATATTAAAGTCGTAAGTTCCCTTTCCCTAAAGCAAATCTCTTGAAACTTAATAGATGGATTGCCTGTGGCGAGAGGTGATCCTTTTGAGTTTAAGTGGGTCAACGGTAGGTCACTGACCGGATAATGAAACGCATTGTCCGCATTGTAACTTCTCTTTTCCTAAAGGAAGTCTCTTGAAACGCCATGGGTTGACTACCTGTGATAAGACTATTGCACCGTTCGATGATTTTGAGGTTAATAGGTTAATATCACCCTGAAACGATCATGAAATACCTTGGCCACAGTGTAACTCCTTATTTTCTGAAGTAAATGCATGTATCATGATACTACATGGGTGACTGCATTTGGTGAGAGAATGACCCCTATTTAGTTCGAGATCAAATGATCCGATCATGAAAACCATTGTCCGCACCGTAACTCTATTTTCCCTGAAGTATATATATTCAAACGTCATGGGTTGACTGCCTTTGGTAAGAGTAAGATCTCTATTAATATTGAGGTCAGTAATTCTAAGGTCAATGTCACAGTGACTTGATCATGAAAAATCGTGTCCGCAATGAAACTCTTATTTTACTTTCTCTAAAGCTAATTTCATAAAACGTCATACTTTGACTGCCTTTGGTTAAATGATAATCCCTGTTTATTTTGAAGTCAGTAGTTGAAAGGTCAGTTACCGGAAAATGAAAAGCTTTGCCCACACAGTTTTTTCCTCTTCACCTAAACTAAAGGAAATTTCATGAAACGTCGTTATTGGACAGTGCAAAGAGGATGACCCGTTTCATTTTTAGGTCAAAGGTCAAGTCCCTGCTGACATCCACTATCAAACATTTATTAATAAGGATAACCAGTTGGGGTAGACATCTGGTTTATAAATATTACAACACACATATGTTACAACATACGTTATGATATTAATTTTATAATATATGAATATTTTCTTGCACAATGTTGAATCCAGTAAAACAAGTGGTTTTGTTCACCGATACTGTCGCCTGTGAACCAAACCACTTGTTGTTAAATTACAGGATGCAACAGTGTGTAAGACATATATTCCGATCATCCATTTTTTTTTAAATCATAAATTAAAAAAATAATATTAAAACAAACAAAACATGCTATTTCATGAAAACAGACGTATTAAATTTTTCAAAGTAGCAATATTCGCAGCAGAATATAGTAGATTTCAACTGTTGAAAACAAACATGTATTCTATGAATATAGTATTTGTCTGTTTTCAAATACTACGATCGTAACACACCGCACATGTATATTACTTTTAATATAACAGTGAGTATGACTGCGTTCTGGGACAGATATGCAACCATAAAAATAAATATAAAAGAATAATATATATATATGTATATATATTTTGGTTAAAAAACTATATATGCCCTATAAAGATAACAGACCCGCACTTTTTGGATTCACGCGTACAGTGTTTCACACCACACATCTGGCAAGTGCTGTCATGTCCACGTGTTTATGTTATGCAATCTTCGAGTCTACACTATATAATGTTTGTTACTGACAGTAGCATGTCTGTTACTCGTCAGTCATTTATTTACTTGGTTAAAGGGACACATGCCAATCTTGCTTTCTTTAAAACTCGAGTCACCCCCTCAGTTTTAAACGAACAGATAAAATAATATACTTCTGTCTGATAAACTTATATTAGTTTGTCGCTTTTTCTGATTTCGAAAATTAACTCTGCAACGTATATTGCCGCCATCATGATTTCATTTTCTGATATACATTGCAGCATTGTTTGTTAAAATAAATTTGGCACTCTGACATAAACCAAGAGCATGTATAGATCAAAAAATATAAAATACATGGACACATACATTTTAAATATATGTGTTTACATAACGAAATTATTTAATTGTTTCTGTAGCCGGTCGTCTTTCTAAATGAATATGATGTTGCCGTCTTTGGGTCGGACGGTCTTGTTAGTTAATTAGTATTTGTCTTCTACATATATACAAAGGAAAGATGTATCTACGCGTACATGCTTTTTTTTTCTCGCTTCTAAAATGATGAAATAAATCGAATTTGATTAAAACTGCGCATTCGCAGCTATATACAACTTAATCAATACGGTATGGAGGGTGATGGCGGTGGGGTGAGGGGCGAGGGACGGGGCGGGGTTGCAGGGATACTAGCGTAATGGTTTCCTTGAGAAAAACTGTGAACATTCTACTCTAATAATTTATTAAATACAGAACAATGTTGAAATCAATATATCTCTTAAAAAGGATTTCATAATTTTACGGTTTTATATCCCGCGTGAACATAAACTTGGAAAGGCGATTGTTCATATTTTAGCGAATACGGTGTGCTTTGTTAATTTTGGTGGGGAAAAGTACCTTTTTCTGATTGACTTTAAATTTTGTTTTTTAATAGTAGACATGTCAATGAACATTTTCATAAAAAAAGAATTCATTCTTGCTGTTAAAACTTCATTTTTTTCGCTATTTTTTCGGATTCAGAAAATTAGCACTGCAACATATACGAGTATTTTCACCATCCTCATTTCCTTTCCCGACGTACCGTTGCAATTTGGTTTGTTAAAACCTATTTTGAGCACTCCGGCATAAACCAAAAGCATGTATAGATCAGAAATTTAATCTGGAATGCATGGATACATACATTTGAAATATATGTATTGAAATAATGGAATTATTTAATTTCTTGTGTACCCGGTCGCGTCTGTAAATGTATATTCATTATGCCGTCTTTGAGTCCGTGGGTCATGTTAATTAATTTTCGGGGAAAAAAAAGTATTTGTCTCCGATTTCATTAAAACTTTGCATATGGACAGAGGAAAGATTTATCTACGCGTACATGCATTTGTTTTTATTCTCGCTTCTAAATTGACGAAATAAATCGATTTTGATTTTAAAGCGCATTGTATGCAATTTAAACCTTAAAACAACCTAAATTCATCCCTTTGAAAAATACCTTTAAATATTAATGGAAATTACACGAAGTGTACACCAATTATGTTCGACCAATGTAGTTTGTGAATATTATTACTTTAACAACGATCTGTGATTGTGTTTTGTCATAATCACAGTTTATAGATAAGAGGTGTATAAATCTGACAAGTGACAATTTCCACGATAATATCGATTTTATCACGTGACCTTGTTTGATGGATATTTCTACGGCATAGGGCTGGCGTTCCTACAGATAAGCCCCGCAATTTGTTTACTTTTCTGTGCAGAAGAGAAAATTAACAGAGGTCATCACATATGCAATGTACCTTTTCAGGAAGGATAAACCATATGGACAACTAGCTCTATCAACTAGGATATTGAACTGTAAACACATATTTGTTAATGTTTTTGAAATTCTCAAGAGGAAATGCATGTCAGTATTAAGTGTGGATACCATACAGTTAAAAAATGACATACGTACAGTGTTTGAGCTGACATATGTGTGTTTTGCATGCCTTCAAATGCTTTGTTTAGGGCTACCGTTACATAAACTTAGAAAACCTTTTGCAAAATGTTGTTATCGTAGCCCCGATCGTCCTTTACAATATAAAAGTAATTTACGAACTGTTCTGCGACAATGACTATCACACCTGACTTCTATGGTGATGTGATTTACAAATTTCGTTCGTTCCTTTGTCATACTTTTTTTAATCCAATCTTTCTTCATCTCGATCTCAGTCTCGATCTTCATCTCTCGATTTTAAATGATTACATACACACTGAAATATATGACAAGAGAGAGGTAACTTTAACGCTGATATTGCTAACTATCCACATTTAGATGGAACCGTAGCTCGTGCTTCATCATACGGGGTTTATATCTCCCAGCTAATTCGTTTTGCTAGGACATGTAACGATGCTAAGGATTTCAATTATCGAAATCAACTTATTCAGCAAGGTTTCCGTTATCATAAACTACGTAGATCTTTCTCAAAGTTCTATCACGGCAACGAAAACCTGCTGGAAAAGTACAACACCAACCTAAACACATTTCTGAGACTAGAAATATCACAATCGTTATTCTACGGAGATGTGATCTATAAACTTCAGAAATTAAAGGGGTCTGACGGATTTTCTGACACCTTTACAAAATAAATCAGGAATTCGTCAGAAAAGGATACGACCCTTACATCGCACTTCATGTTTCATGATTGGCCACTCTACAGTCAGTCACTACGCATCAATTTTCTCTTGTGCGATGACTGGCCAACTTCACGGGACTCCAGGATTGGCACCTTTTGAAACCCTGAAAGGGGAGATGGGTGCATGAACTTTTTTCCCTCGGGTTTTCCGGTCGTACCCTAGATTGTTTTTTTCTTGGGCTGCAACTGCTGTGGTTGTTCAGTACAATTCTGGATAAATCCTGAGGTGTTTCTAATTATGCTTTTTTTTATATATCTTTATAATAACATATACGTGTATCTTTTCTTAATTTCTCGGGATGTGGATTTTATTGTTAGATATTTCCTTTAGATGTGATGTACGTTTACTTACACTGTCTTGTCAATTTGCGCGCTGAAGATAGGATAATAGCGAGGTTGTGTAACCTTACAATCGATTTAAGCTAATCAGTAGGCCTTATTACCTACTGACCTTTCCAAGTCGGTAACCCTGACTTCACCACTCTTTCTGTTGTGCATTGTCTTTTTCATTGTATAGTTAATTTGCTGTTTGTTTGTGGTACAGTGCGGATCTACGGTGTCATTGTGTTTGGGTGCTGTGATTTCTAAAGGACCATTTTTCATTGAGGTATAGTCCAGTTTTATCCCTATTTTACGATGACTGAACACATTAGGGGCACTATGACGGCGTCTACATGAATCATAAGAAGTGACGGTAACCTTTTATATGTTCTTGTTTTACACTTAGCGGTTCTTTCTCTTGGTGCTCTTGCTTCTGCCAAGTAGGTGCATACTTTATTGATGGCCTTCTATGATTTTGGCATGTATATACATATTTATTCTATACGTAGCAGTGAAATAGTGGATTTTAGCAATGAAATAAAAGTGGTATTACATACGTGTGAAATATAGTTTTATTTATTCACTGCCGGAACTCCTTTTTTTTTCAATATCAATACCATTTTTGTTTTTTAGAAAATAACTGTTTAATATATATCATTCGACTGTCTAACTAAGAAAATGAGCCATAGCTTTTAAAACTGGTCAAGTACCTGGTATTTCATAATTGTTGTCATTTACAGTGAAAAAATGTCAGTTGGTCATTTTCTTTCTTCAAAAAGTTGCTATAAAAGTATTATCATTGGATTGGAAATAACTTAACTAAGAAAATAAGTCGTAGATTATTGAAACCGGTTAAGTAGTTTATAAGTTATGGGGAATGGGGGAATTAAAACCAGCAATTTTATCATACTAAGCCAATGACGTCGTCAAATATTTATGCCACCGAAACTTTTCGGGGGCATATAGTAATCGCACCGTTCGTCTGTCTGTCTGTCTGTTCGTTCGTCCTTCCGTCCGTCCGTCCGTCATTCCGCAGTTCGTGTCCGGACTGTACCTTCAAAACCCTGCATGGATTTTTAATTAACCTGGCACAAGTGATCACCATAACAAGACGATGTGACGCAAAACCCATGTCCGTACCTCAAAGGTCAAGGTCACACTTGCAGTTCATATGTCAAAACAGGTACACATTTTCGTGTCCGGACCGTAACGTCACAATCCCTGCAGGGATTTTTAAATTACTTGGCACAAGTGATCACCATAACAAGACAATGTGTCGCGCGCAAAATCCAGGTCTTCAAGGTCAAGGTCACACTTGGAGGTCAAAAGTCAAATCGTGTCCGGTCAATAACTCTGTTATTCATAAACGGATTTTCAAATAACAAGTGCTCACCACAAAATATGTGTGTCGCACACAATCCAGGTATGTGTCCCCAAGGTCAAGGTTACACTTAGAGGTCAAAGGTCAAATCGTGTCCGGTCAGGCATGTTTTGCATGCCTGGACGGATTTTCAAATAACTTGGCACACATGCTCACCACAACCAAACGACGTGTCAAGCACAACATCCAGGTCCATGGCTCCAAGGTCAAGGTCATACTTAGAGGTCAAAGGTCACTTCGGGGGACCATTTGTCACTTACAGACAGTGATATTTCTTGTTTATTTATTTTTCTGCATATTGCAATATACTTTGATTATAATGCATAAACAAACTGTTGTTTTGGAGTGAATAACAGATTTTATTTCATCGAGAAGTGTGAAAACTTTATATTTTTCACGAATGCAAAGCATGAGTGAAATATTGAAGTTTCATTCACTCCAAAACAACAAATATCCTCTATAATACAGGCTTTTTCTGTGTTTTACTTACATGTGTATCGCCCGTAAATGTTAATTTACATCAAGCCGCGATCTTTGTGGCTTTAAAGTTATAGCACATCAGTACTGTTATTCATTCGATCTTTGGAGATCGCTGAGCCCGATACTTATATTTAGTTATCGGTGGTACATTTTCAATATCTTTTGTTTTCTTACCTAATTTTTGATTTGGTGGTTCCACTACTCCGGCCGATAAAAGGCTCTGGGTATTGTTTAACCACTTATAGGATATGTTGTCTGCTTTTTAATTTAGTCTTTTGGCTGTTACTTGTGATACGCAGGCTTCATAACCGCTGGTCCCAACTAAATTCCATTATGTTTATTTCGCTTTTCGGGGCATTTAATGTTATTAGATACTGGGACTATACGCCTGCCCGTACGACATGGGGGAAGAAAATAACTCCATGTCCACCGCCCGTACGCATGCCATCTTCGGGATCTTCGGGATGGTTAAAAATTGTGTACTATTGATGTTATGTATATTGAGTTTTGCTCAACCCGGGGCTAGAGGGCGTTACAAAATAAAAATAGATGTTTCAAAACGATATTTTTCTTTCTGAGTCTGCATGATCGTAATTTCACCCGGTTTTATGCTTTACGATTTAGATCGTTTACACAACAAGGGTGTTTATACTCTGTATACAATTTCTAATAACTCAAGTTTCGTTATCTTAACTATTTTTTTTTAGTTTAAATATATTTCAGCATAGTTGTGGGATAAGCTATTTTGTTTTGACCAATAGTTTTGTAAAATACTTATCTTTTGTTAACATTGTTACATCTTTTGAGAGAGTTACCCTCCTTTTGTACGAAAACATGAAATGCGCTGATAAACACATACATGAATAAAAGTCCACTTAAAAATATAAAATTCTTACAACGGGTATGAAATAATATAAAAAACAGGAAAGTTTAAACCAGTCTATTGCAATGAGCTGTCTATAATAAAATAGAACATGGATAATTCTAAAACTACTTCCCTTTTAATTTTTCTTTCGAAATTCAAGTAACTGTAATTCAGCGTTAACATTACATATTTCGAAAGAAAAAAAAATTGTAAACGCATTTGTATTGGTAATGCTAGTCAGTTATGATGTCAACATAATTTTAGCTGTCATATTTTAGAAATAGGAAAAACGACAGACTGCACTTGTTTAAAATACTTAAGAAAATCCTAATTACCCGGTTATATCAATATTTCTCTTAAGAGAAACACATCGACTTGAAGCTTAAAAATGTGTTCATGGAATCAGAGCAGACGATTTTAAACCCGTTATTTTTGCAAGTCAACCTTATCTCCAATCAAACTTGAAATACACAAAACAATGAGAATATTATTGACATATTTTTGTGGGTACTTAGGCTGTTGACTAATATATACGATTTATTTGTTTACAATCACAACGCACGTGAATGCACATGTTATATACTGAAAATATAAAGAAATGCCATTCGGGAATTTCCGCTATATATTGTGTGTGCAATATGCTTCTGTTAATCGAATGGTACATGGCTACGTAAGAGCTTTCCTTTTGGAAAAAAAAATACTAAAATATCACGAAACACAGCAAATAGTATTCATCCAAAGTTTCCTTATTGACATAGTAGGCGTCTGGCTCAAGCATGTGAACAAACGTAGGATGCAAAATTTTGCAAACTCGTTACGTTAAATACGTACTGAAATGGCTCACATTTTTCAAGAGGAACTTGAACATTTATGCTATGAACAAACGTAGGATGCAAAATTTTGCAAAACTCGTTACGTTAAATACAGTACTGAAATGGCTCAGTCTTTGCAAAGAGGAACTCCAACATTTACAAAAGTACTATGATTAAAACGTCTACAACATCACAGTTGTATCCTTTCTCTAACTATCTGCAACTGTTTTTTTTTTTTACAAAAAACTTGGAATATCAAGCGGAAATTCCCGAGTTGCGTTTCTTTTTCTCCTTTCAGTATATGTTGCTCGTACCACCTGGTTCAGTATCTTTCTTTGCAATATATTGTTAAACATTAACAAAGAAAGATCAACAGACAATGTTTGTAAACAGAAGTAAAACGAGTCAATGGCCATTTTCAGTTTTATTACACTTTATTTGTACAAATGAGACATTTTCCCCATTATCATGACAATGGTAGCGGTTTATCTCACTCCGATATAATAAACATAGAGAATAGAATATTATATTAGTGCTGCCTTTTAACTATCAAGTTTATGAGGAGAGGCTTAGAAAACAGAAACCATTCTGCGTTCGCATAAACGGGCCTATAGTAATAAACTTGATAGTAAAAATACACTGACATAGTATTAGTTTTATCATGTAGATTATTCACTTTTTTCTGGTTGATGTTTAAACTTGTATCTGTTACACATATCGTGGACGCAGCATACCCTTTTCCTTCAGATAATGCTACATTCAATAAACACCAATATATTACGAATGTCCTTTGCTTTATCTGTCCCTGTACAATGAAGCAAACATTATTAGGTCACCCCATTCATTCACCTAGAGTATAAGACATGATGGTTTAAATGTGTTGAAATTAGATAAGTAAGACCTTATTTACAATAATTGCAAAATATGTATTAATTTTATACAACATATCTCCTGATGAATACTGTTCTAACACGAGTTATTACTTCTATATTGCCACCATACATGGTCAACATGAATATAATGGCGAAGCCACCTAGGAGTCCAAGATTTTGAATGAAGAGCGTGGATGCAGGGTTGTCTCATATTTTGTTATCGATTACATGTTTGGCTTGTTCTAGCCATTTCAGGTACCTGAAAATATAAATCAAGTGTTAAGAGTTATTGGTGACTAGATTGTATGTGTACGGAATTTATCAGACTTTTCGGATTAAGATGTAGGATACAACGGTAACCGTAAAGTCAGTCATCAACTGTGTTTAAATTGCCCCTTTCTATCGTTTTTTTTTACTAATGTAGTGTGAAACTATACGGTAACAAGTCAATAATTTCAATGCAGAACCTTTGCAAGAAAATATTTTTTTATAGCTACGATTAATAGTTCAGCACGAGTTCTTATATCGGGGGCAATTTCTCCTCCCGAAAGAAATATTTCGGTATCTTAAAAACACTGGTTATTAAACTATATATTACATATTTTGAGATGATTTAAACGAAAAAAGAACGTCTATGTTTGTAATTTTTCTTTTCATTCCTTCTTTCGTCTCTTATGTGCGCAGTGATACATACGGTTTGACCAATTAAATACTTTTTTTAACAATTCTATTGCCGGATGTTTCTCTTGGTCTTAAAGTATAATCTACAGGCTTCACGCGATTGTTTTGTTTCACCAAACAAGTAGTCAAGCCCATGTCTCCTCCTGTGACGCAATTTTCGCTTCATTTTTACCAAGACCGAAGAATGTGTGCATGCTTTATGTTGTACAGTATTTATTTCTTACGGTCACTTAACACCCCAAATGCCTGCGCCATAGAACTTACAAAAAACGTCATAGTTCATGCCACCAGCATGTAAAACCGTAGTATATATAGCAGATAATGCTGTACCTGCGGATTTTCCAAGTTCCGATATGGCATACTTCAAGTCTTAATGTTCATGAAACCACAAACCAAGATATTTAATTTCATTTGTAAAGTCTAGGTTGATATCACCACAGGTCAATTGTAACTGGGAAATGTTTTTTGAAGAACGTCGGAAGTGGACAATCTTCGTTTTATCCTAATTAACACAACATTCTCCATTTATTACACCATGAATCAGGCGTTGTACAGATTCCTCCGTCGATGCAATCAGTGCACATCACTCGGCGTCTAACAATATCGATAATTAGTTCAGTGTAGAGGTCAATACCACCCGTTCAAAGATATACATTTCCTCTGCCAAATCGTTAATATAAAGCGTTAAAATGAGTCGGAATATTTTAAATAATGAATGTTGTTTTCATTGCTAAATAGATAACACTTTATATTTAACTGCCCCGCAGTCTTTCGAAAACCACATAAAAGTTGTGCGTTTAGCTTTTCAAATAGACATTAACATGTCTATTCGCTAGAAGAACGAATGCCACTGCCATTTGTGACGGTTCTCATAGCATTACAATGGCATTGTACCACCACTCTCCAAGCAGTCCTGTATACCAACACTCTAGGCATTTATACACACCAGCTCTAGGCATGTTACATTCTAGCATTACCAACTCTCTAGGCATTATACCAACACTCTAGGCATTATACCACACTCCCTAGAAGTATACCCACCACGACTCTACAGTAGACACCAACACTCTATGCTGACACATTCAATACCATCCACTTAGAGTTAGTAATAAGGCCATTCAACTCGGGGTCTGTAAGAATGACGTCATGAATAATGTTTTCATTCAACGACGTCACCAATATCGATTTGATTTACAAATTCATACAATATACGATTTGAAGACT